>JAODAL010006913.1:0-129561 GCA_025379985.1 Phyllomedusa bahiana | reverse complement strand
GACCCCTTTTAACAATCGGTGGGGGTCCCAGCAGCAGGACACCCAGCAATCAGACATTTATCACCTACCCTGTGGATAGGTCATAAATGTAATTCACAGCACATCCCCTTTAAGTTTAGGACATGATTAAACAATGAGTTGCACATTTCTTGAAGGAGGTTCTGTTCTGTAAGTTATGGACCTAACTGTTCTGTAATCTATGTAAGTAAAACTCACCTTAATCAATGAACAATTGACAATTGCGCCTGCATTCACCATAGGGTTGTGTGGTTTTCCTAAGAAAAAGAACCATATGAGTTGAGGACTACAACTAAATAGAAGGCAAAATTGGCTTCAATGAGAAAAGTCACCTTTCACGTTGTTATATTAGAGTTTGTTTATATCTATGTTTCTTATTTCTGTTGTCCGGCTCCATCATAAGAAGAGGAACAACGAAACTAATGGCTGTGCCAGATCTGTGACAACAGTCAACAGACCCCACTGACTAGAACAGAGTCCTTTGGGTTACCATCACAATGTCCTTCATTTAAGTAAACAAAATAGTACACCATCTATGTTTTTCTGGGATTTTAAATGGAATGTGCGACAGAGGCTCCTATCTAAACTTACAACGCGGATGTCAACACAACTTTAATCAATTACCAGTAATTTTTGTTTTTTTTAAATAAGAAGTACGATGTTCAGGAACTAGCAACCACTTGGCACCCCATGATTTCAGGGGGGTAGGGGGCAATCAAGGAAGGAATGCAGCCAAAATTGACGCAGTGTCTAAAGGGTTAAATAGCAGGGATGGGAGCCGGCTAGTGTTGGTTGAACTGTTCTAGAAAAGTTAAAGGGGTTTTGCCATGATGTAATGTTGACGTGGGATCCTCCAAAATGGCTATTTAATCACTTTTCTAAATATATGTGATTACAAAAAGTGAAGCCTTTTGAGAGCTACAGCTTTCTTTATAAGCCCTTAGTTTCCTGAAAGTTTACATTAGACATGACCAGAGGAGCTGACAGGAGCTGATCTGGCCATGCTTGCGTGTTTGCACTTCTTATCTGATGACAGGGAACATGAAGGAGCTTGCAAGGGGCTGTGGTGAAAGATTCTGTGCCTTTTGTATAGAGAATCCACTGGTTATTATTTGAGTACACATTTCAGACGATCCCTGCCACTGCGTCTGCTCAGACCTCCTCCCCATGACTCAGTGTGCTGTGTTTATCTTTTCTATTGAGCAGATCACAGGTAATGAACTCACTTCTTGGCAAAACCCCTTTAAGTTCTAGTAGAACTTCTCGAATTTTTAGAACTCAAACTGAACAAAACATTTTACCGTTCGTTTGAGTAAAGTTCTAGTTCGACACGCCATTTTCAGTTACATTTTCACCGGCTTTCTGCACTTTTGGTGGCCATCCAATCACCTTTCTGCACTTTTGGCGGCAATCCAATCAGTGCAGAGCACAGAGAAGTGTCATAAACGTCATCACTGAGGTGTAGGGCTCTCAGTGACTGCTAAAATCACATGACCATGTTATATATATTTCACTGTATTGCCTTGTGAATGCCATTTTCAGCTCACTCTCTATGCTGTACAGACTGCTCTAAGTTAGATAGCATTTTTTTCTCTATAGACATCAATAGTTAGGGAGTTTGGTATTGCTGGCTGCATCTTTCCCACCCAGAAGCTGTTACTTGGTGACATTTGCAGGCTGACATAACTCCTAACTCTCATATACATGGATATATATTATACAGAGTCCTTAGATTTGCTAAATCATAGTGCCCCAAAGTTCTGTTTTTGCAGTTTTAGGGGTTCAGTAAATGTATAACACACCTACTCCAAATCTCCTATGTTTCAAAGGGCCTTTTGGGCCCCCTCAGGATGCAGGGCCCCATAGCAGCTGCTGCCGCTGCACATCCTACGCCCCTGCTTGCAAGCTATCCTCATCTTTTCAGTTAGCTATTGAAAAGAATGAAGTATTTTAGCCTCTCAATTTTTTTCTGTCACTCTTAGAGCCAGATTTTCTTCACTAAGTTGTTCCATGTATCCAGTTTACTGTTATGGATGGTAATTCCAGCTTCTCCTCACCTGTATAGGTATATAAATTAACCAGAACATCTTCTTCCTTAGACTTTAATGAGGTGCGAAGTTCGAGTTCGAATAGAACTTCGAACCCAACTCACAAAAGTTCGAGGTTCTACTCAAACTAGAAATTTTTACTGTTTGCTCAGCACTAGTTTTCAGCAGTGCCGGTCTGAAGTTCCTTGGGCTCACCAGAGAAAGTTAGTCTGAGGGACTACCACTCATCAATACCAGACATGTGGCGGTTACTTTTAATTATCACTGTACATGCAGGATTTAAATAGATATCTGGTTACTGCTTCTAAAGTGGATTCCAAACAAGCATGTTTTCTGCTAGACCTTTTAAACGTCTTCATAAGTATTAATGTTATTTTTAAGTGCCTAAGCCTTTCTTGCAGCCCTCAGTTGTGCTTATTGTGACCAGCTCCTGAGGCAGCTGTCCCACAGCTTCACAGTTATCATGGTAAAGAAGGCTTCTCGCTTTTGAAAACTTAACTTTTTTTTCTCCAGGCGGAGTGAGTGCGCCCTTGTCTGTTGAGGGGGTTTTACATGAAGACCTTTTTACAATTTGTTTCTTGTAGGGACCATTTATGTACCTACAAATTAATCATATCTTTCTGTAGACATCTCTTGTCAAAAGGAAATAGTTGAATTTGTTAAACCTTTCCTCATAACTAAAATGCTCCATTCCCCTTATTAGTTTGGTTGCTCGTGTTTGTACTCTCTCTAACTCCAGTACATCCTTTCTATAAACTAGTCCTAAGAACTGAACTGTATATTCTAGATGAGGTCACACCAATGCTTTGTAGAGCGGCAATATTACATCCCTTTCTCATGAGTCCATGGCACTGTTAATGCATGACAATATCATGCTTTAGAGGCAGCTGATTGACATTGCATGCTATTATGTAGTTTATGATCTGTAAGTACACCCAGGTCTTTTTCAACAAGCAGTTTTGCTCTCTCAAGCACTTGTGATACAACTTTACATTTACCCCCATTGAACCACATTTGCCAAGTGGATGCACTATGCTACATGGCTTGGTGTCATCTGCGAAATTAGTATAGAAGAAACAGCAAAGAAATGCATTTGTAAAAAATTGTGTTATGTTATCTTTTTCTGACAGCCATAACTTTTTATTTTCTGTATATGGAGCTGTACAAGGGCTTGTATTTTGCAGGATAGGCAGCCGTCAAGGTTTCTGCAAGGCGGGATGAAGAAAATATCCTGGTAGTGTTTTTTGATTTTATTTTTTACATCGGTCACCATGTGGTATAAATGGCATGTTAGCTTTACTCAGCAGGTCAAAACGCTTAGAGTGATACCAAATTTACATTTTTTTTATGTTTTACTGCTTTTACAAAACAAAACACTTTTATTTAAAGATTTGTCTTTTTGCATAACCAAAGTATGAGAGCCGTAACTTTTTTTTTTCTGTGTAAGAAGCTATGTAGGGGCTTGTTTTTTGCGGGTTGAGTTGACGATTTTATTGGTATCAATTTTAGGGGGACATGACCTTTTGATTTCCTTTTTAATTAATTTTTTGGGAGTCAAGATAAGGAAAACACAGCAATTCTTGTGGTGTTTTTTATTTTTTACAGCGTTCGCTGTGCAGTATTCATGACATGTTAGTTTTATTTCGTGGGTCGACACAATTACAGTGATACCCAATTTATATTGTTTTTTATGTTGTACCACTTTACTTTTTATTGTGTAAAAAAATATTATGCATTGCTATCTTCTGCTATGTACAGAGCTGTGTGAGTGCTTTTATTTTGCTGGATGAACTGACGTTTTCATTACCGCTACTTAGGGGTTTAAATGATGTTTTTATTCCATATTATGTGCTGTGGGATGAACAAAAATCGCAGTTCTGCAAAAAAATTTTTTTATGTTGTTCAGTGTGCAGGTTAAAAAACCTGACAGATTTCTAGACTAGGTTGTTACACATGCGGTGATACCAAATATGTGTGCTGTATTTATTTTTTATACTTTATGAAATAATTGCCATTTTAATTGGGAAAGGGCTGTGTGCAGGTTTTTACATTATTTTTTTTTTTTTGTGTTTTCCTTTTTTTCTCCCTTTTTTTTATTTTCACATTATTTACATTTGTCCCCATTAGGGACTTGACTTACATGCCTGTACTGCTAAGTATTGTAACTGTCAGTCAACAGTGTGGTGACATCTAAGACAAGCCAGAAGCCTTTGTTAGGCTTCCGGGTTGTCATGAAAGCCATCAGCACAACGCGATTATGCCGCAGGAGGCCGACGGAGACAGAGGGAGCTTCCTTCCTCTGTTTCTCTCAGCTGCCGCAGTTGCGATCCAAGCAAGCTCCAGTTGTGGCTGACAGACACGTCTGATGGCGCTTAATGACATGCAACCAGGATGTTCCTGAACGTCCAAATGCACAAAGGGGTTAAAGGGAAACTGTTAGGTGGTTTATGATGCATAATTCACTGAAAAGATTACTTTATCTAAAGCAAAATCCTTGAAAAAAAATAAAACTTAACTTTTACTTATGATTCTTAAAATATGATGTTACACAAACTGAGATAACAGACATCAAAATAGCACAAAAGCATCAGCTAAATGGAACGGGTTAATATATTATTCTGTCTAGTATGCATAAACTCCTATAAAGACTCACGTGACCCATTCATACGATCACTGTATTCTTTAGAATCCAATGGATAAAGGTTAACAATAATTCTCTCAAGGTAGTTTAAATGGATCAAAATATATGCATACAAAACACCTAACAAAAATAACATCCCTGAAAAGGGCGCCCCCATTTCCACAAAATCCCTATCACTAAATACTATGGATATATGTGTTATATGATAACCAAAAGAGAAAAAGTGACTACACAAGCACATAGCAATGGAGTAGCCAAAATACTAAGTATGATGTGATATCTGAAAGCAGGATATAATAGAGGAGAGAAGCTGAGCTCTGGGATTTATAGGTTTATATGATTTGGAGCAGAAGTTCTGAGTAAAAAGCAGAGAAAATCTTAGAATATAAACTGAAAATACTGCTGACCCTGCCCACATCCAGTGATTAACAACTTGACAGTGTATAGAGCAATCACTAAATGTTGGTGAGGTAAGCAGGACTTCCACTGTTTCTTGAGGAGTACTTTCTCTACTTTTTACTCCAAAATCTTGCTCCAAATCATATAACCCTATATATCACAGAGCTCAGCTTCTTCCTCTATCATATAGCCCTATATATCACAGAGCTCAGCTCCTCTCCTTTATAATATATCCCTATATATCACAGAGCTTAGCTCCTCTTCTCTATCATATAACCCTATATATCACAGAGCTCAGCTTCTCTCCCTCTATCATATAACCCTATATATCACAGAGCTCAGCTTCTCTCCTATCATATAACCCTATATATAACAGAGCTCAGCTTCTCTCCTTCTCTCATATAACCCTATATACCACAGAGCTCAGCTTCTCTCCTCTTTCATATAACCCAATATATCACAGAGCTCAGCTTCTCTCCTTCTATCATATAACCCTATATATCACAGAGCTCATCTCCTCTCCTCTATCATATAACCCTATATATCAGATAGCTCAGCTTCTCTCCCTCTATCATATAACCCAATATACCACAGAGTGCTCAAGCCATCTCTCCATCTTTGCATATATCCAATATATCACAGAGCTCAGCTTCTACTCCTTACTATCATATATACCTATATATACAGCAGAGAACTTAATTCTAATCCTCTATCCTGACAATCCCATTATTCACAGAGCTCAGCTTCTCTCTTTATCTATTAACCCTAATTTGACAGAGCTGAGCTCCTCTGTTTCTATCATATAATCCTACTATTTCACAATTCAGTTCTCTCCAATCATATAACACTATATATCACAGAGCTCAGCTTCTCTCCTCTATCATATAACCCTATATATTACAGAGCTCAGCTTCTCTCCTATATCTACCCTATATATCACGAGCTCAGCTTACTCCCTCTTATCATATAACCCTATATACACAGAGCTCAGCTTCTCTCCTCTTTCATATAACCCATATATCACGCAATTAGGTGAAGTAGCCAGCTTCATCCACCGGGCAAATGAATACAAACTCCTAACTATTTCAATTCTTTAAAATGCATAGACATGGAGATGGTATATATTTAGCGCTTGTATGGACCTATGATTAGCCAAGAGACCGAGCGTTTCGGAATCATATATCCTTAATCGTGGTCCACATGATATAGCTGTAAACAGTGGCTATTATCGGTAACATCCAAATGGGTCACTATCCATATATATATATCACAGAGCTCATGCTTCTCTCCTTCTATCATATAACCCTTATATATCACAGAGCTCATTCTCTCTCTATCATAAACCCTATATATCACAGAGCTCGCAACTCTCTCCTCTATCATATAACCCTATATATCACAGAGCTCAGCTCTCTCCTCTCTATCATATAACCCTATATATCACAGAGCTCAGCTTCTCTCCTCTATCATATAACCGTATATATCACAGAACTCCTCTCCTCTCCTCTATCATATAACCCTATATATCATAGAGCTCAGCTTCTCTCCTTCTATCATATAACCGTATATATCACAGAACTCCTCTCCTCTCCTCTATCATATAACCCTATATATCACAGAGCTCAGCTTCTCTCTTCTATCATATAACCCTATATATCACAGAGCTGAGCTCCTCTATCATATAACCCTATATATCACAGAGCTCAGCTTCTCTCCTCTATCATATAAACCTATATCACAGAGCTCAGCTTCTTTCTTCTATCATATAACCCTATATATCACAGAGCTCAACTTCTCTCCTCTATCATATAACCTTATATAATCGAAGAGCTCAGCTTCTCTCCACTTTCCTATAAGGTCTATGATTAGACTATATGAACCAATGGTTGACACGAGAGAAAGGTGGGACCATTGGACATACCGCAATACAGGCAGTCCCCGGGTTACAAACGAGATAGGGACTGTAGGTTTGTTCTTAAGTTGAATTTGTATGTAAGTCGGAACAGGTATATTTATTAAATTTAACTCCAGCAAAATGTTTTTTTTTCTGTTTTGGATAGTGCAGGGAAGGGTTTTTACATTTGTTTTGCCATTTGTGCTCCTGTTTAAAAGATTTCACCTCAATTTCTGTATCTCATGTGCTGCTTTGGCATGCTGGCACTTGGTTATTATGGGGCAATACTCAGTGTGTGATGTCAGCACGCCCAGCCATGCCCCAAAAGTCTCCGTTTGTAACTAGGGGACGGATGTAAGTCAGAACGATGTAAGTCGGGGACTGCCTGTAGTTTGCTAGATACACTTTGGAGCCTATCTCTAGGCTTGTTGTGGTATGCGAGATCTTTTGCTGTTGTTTGGTGTTTGGGAGGAGTGCTTTAACATATGGCCTCCTGGTGTCATGTGTGATCTCACGGGGAGGGGGGGTAGGAGTAGAGGCTTTGGAAAGGAAGGGTGACCTTGTGCAGCCCAGTGTGTTCTGTGACCTTGAATTGAAAAAGCATTGTTTTTTACCACTTTTTTTGGCCAGCAGACCTCTGATGGTGAAATTGTCCATGTTTTTTCAGTTCTATTGCAATCACTGCATGTCAGTGTTCCCAAAAAAACAGCATAACTTATCCCTATAACTTTTAAATAGTTTTATTGAAGTCCGTGCGTTTGTTTGCCGCAAAGAGCTCAGTTGTACGCATATTGTGTTATACATATTTTATAGTAAATTGCGCCTGTTGTCAGTGGTGCGAAGGCCGCCATATTAATCCATATAACATTTAAATACTCTTATTGCAGTCCGTGCGTCTGTTTGGCGCATAGAGCTCAGTTGTACGCATATTGTGTTATACATATTTTATAGTAAATTACGCCTGTTGTCAGTGGTGCAAAGGCCGCCATATTAATCCATATAACATTTAAATACTCTTATTGCAGTCCGTGTGTCTGTTTGTCCATTTCACTAAAATACTGCTTCAAAGAATCCTTTTCCGGCACTTTTTAATATGTGGGTCAGGTATATTTAAAGGTCATGCTGCGGTTCAGGACAGGTATAGTCAATGTCCTGTTCAACTAAAATGTTGGTTGAAAGACTCCTTTTTCCGGCAATTTTTAATCTGTGGGTCAGACAGGTTTAAGGGTCATGCTGCGTTCCAGGACAGGTATAGTCAATGTCCGGTTCAACTAACATGATGGTTCAGATAATACTGCCTTCTAGCACTATTTAATTTGTGGGTCATGCAGGTTTAAGGGTCAGGCTGTGGTACAAGACAGGGATAGTGAATGGTCTGTGATTTTTTTTCTATGACTTTTATAACCTAAGTGTGTTGCCTAAGATGTAGCACACTTCCAGTTTACTGTTGTGGATGTTAATTCCAGCTTCTCCACCCCTGTTTGGGTGTAAGAATGAAGCTGTTGTTCCTCTCCCATAGACTTTAATGGTCATCGGCGATTATCTATTATTGGCTATCGGATATCGGCATGATAATTGCCAATATCGACTATTGATCTGATAACGATAGTTGACACAATCACTCATCACTATTCATAAATCATATTTTATATCTTTTTAGGTGTACTGAGTAAAAGATAAATTTCAGCTGCTATTTTGAATAGGTTTTGCATTAAATACGGCTAATTTCGCACTTTTGGGACCTAATAATTGATGGTTAAGTTTTTCTTGCAAGTCATAGGTCATAAAATATCATAGGTCATAAAATCTTTAAACCAATTTTCTTATAGAATTTGTATTTATTCCGTACAAATCGAAGTTTTGAACACAAACTTCATAAAATTTCAGATAAATGTAATAGAAAAAGTAATATACTCAGATATTTGCAGGCTCAAGTCCTCTATGTCCAAGTTCATAGTCCCATAGGGATAGCGAGGAGAACCCCAGACTCTAGTAGAGAGATCCGCACACGTGTGCGATGTTTTGGGGTAGCTCCACCCATTTCGCATGCGTGCTAGGTGATGGTGATGGTTGTACCTTATATACCTGGCAAACAGTGAATAACTTTAAACATATATTTATATATAAAACCTGAAGATTAGCCCTTATGTTGTGTCAAATTATATATATATATATATATATATTTATATATATATATAATATTATATTATATATATATATTATATATATTATATATATATATATATAATATATAAAATGAAGATACAGCATTATAAAAATACTCTGAGATTTAAATTTTCATTGAGACCTCATGGGATAGCGCCTTCAATGTAATTATCCAATACGCTTCCCGCCGCAGCAAAAACCGCTTAGTCTGTTCTATATCACTACCTTGTACAGCCTCTAATACACACCATCAGTGTCCTGCTTCACAAAAACATTTAGCAACCGTATTTTCTCCATATTTTTTATGGCAAGATTTTCACTATAAGCAGTATCTTTTTTCTTTTGCATATTGTCGAATCACAGATTTATGTTCATTAGCTCTTATTTTAACATTTCTAGTAGTTTGTCCAACATACACTTTGCCACAAGGGCACTTTAGCATATAGATAACCTGAGTACTATCACAAGTATGGAAGCTTCAAATGCGCATCAAAGCGCTCATCCTTTAATTAAATTCACTATTACAAAAAGTATAGATAGTGTCCAATATCTTGATGTGTATGTTTGTAAAAATCCAAACAAATTAAATACAAAAATGTTTACAAAAGAAATGGATTAAAATAATGTTCTTCATAGAAACAGCCAACATGCCCAACAAATCTTTAAGGGAATTCCAGAAGGTCAACTAATAAGAGCTAGACGAATCTGCTCTACAGATGAGAGAATACTAAAAAAATAATCAATAAATTCATAGCTAGAAGACATGATCAGTTAGTGAAATTGGCAAGAGAAGTACAGGCAGTCCCCTACTTACATCGTTGCGACTTACATACGTCCCCTAGTTACAAACAGAGACTTATGGGGCGTGGCTGACATTCAACACTGAGTCACGCCCCATGATAACCAAGTGCCAGCATCCCACAGCTGTACATGAGATACAGAACGTTAGGTGAGATCTTCTAAAAAAGGGCACAGACAGAAAATCAAATGTAAAAACTGTTCCCCTGTACTATCCCCAAAAATTTTGCTGGAATTACATTTAATAAATCTACCTGTTCCGACTTACATACAAATTTAACTTAAGAACAAACCTACAGTCCCCATCACGTTTGTAACTCGGGGACTGCCTGTACTATTAATACTGAGAGGAGATTTATTGACACCTAAATCTAAAAATAATATTGATCAATTTTCATTTATGCCAACATATGATAGCCATGCTAATTTAGCTAAAAAACAATTATGAAATACTGGAATATACTTGTCAGTGACTCAAAGTTTGGTACATTGTTTAAAGAAACTCTGCGGTGGAAATATCGCAAAGGCAAAGCGTTGGGCCCACGCCTTATATCCTCTGATCTGAATAGATCTTTTAAATATAGGCGGTCTAAATTACAAACTATTAAAATAGGTACTTACCCTTGCCTAAACTGCCAAAATTGTTCATCTGTAATAAAAGGAAGTTCCATTAATCATCCAACTAAGGGATATTTGATAGGCATTTGAGGCTTCCATACTTGTGATAGTACTCAGGTTATCTATATGCTAAAGTGCCCTTATGGCAAAGTCTATGTTGAACAAACTAGTAGAAATATTAAAATAAGGGCTAATGAACATAAATCTGCGATTCAACAATAGGAAAAGAAAAAAAGCTACTGGTAATAGTGAAAATCTTGTCATAACTAAAAAATATGGAGAAAATACTGATGCTAAACATTTTTGTGAAGCAGGACATCACCTATCGGAACTCCGATGGTTTGTATTAGAGGCTGTACAAGGAATGATATAGAACAGACTAAGCGGCTTTTGCTGCAGCGTATTGGATAACTACATTGGAGGAGCTAAGCCATAAGCTAAGCTTCAGGTTTTGTATATAAATGTATGTTTGAAGTTATTCACTTTTTTCCAGGTATATAAGGTAGACCCCTCATGTAGTACACATGCTTGAGAAAGTGGCGGCGCAACACTGAAATGTCACAAATGTGCGGATCTCTCTGCTGGAGTCCGGGGTTCTCCTCGCTATCCCTATGGGATTACAAACTTGGACAATGAGAGGACTTGAGCCTGAAGATATCTGTCTATACTACTTTTTCTATCAAATTTATATGAAATTTTATGACTTATGTGTTCCAAATTTTGATTTGTACGGAATAAGTACAAATTCTATAAGAAAATTGGTTTAAAGATTTCATGACCTATGATACATTGGACTTCCATATTGTGAAGTTGAAGAGCTTCTATGTACGTCATAAGTAGTTATTCTATATAAATTCTTAGTGGCTATAAACATAAAATACAAGTAACTTCTTCTTGCGCCTGGATGCATCCTAATATAAAATTAAAAGGGCATAATACCAGGGCAGACTGGACGGATCATCAGATTTTTTTCCCTGACAACAGTTTTTTTATGTTTTTAGTTGAGGTCTAAGTTGTTTATGGCCTTAAAGGGGTTTTCCCACGATCTCATTTCATACCTCCTGTATCCAGCTCTTCAGCTCTTTGTACTCAGAAGGGGGTGTGTGATTTGTTTGAATTGCATATCATGTGACCCAGCAGGATGACATCACCAGGCCTTTCCTCTCTTTAGTCAAAGAAAGGTCTGTTTATGTATAGAATTGTAGGTAGCTACATTGTAGCTCAGAGGTAACATTTTTGCTTTACAGCACAAGGGTCCTTGGTTCAAATCCCTGCAGGAACTTAACCTGTGGATTTTTTTTCTCTTTATCAATGCACATACCTCATTGAGGTTTCTTTTTTTTTTTATTTCCACTGTTTGACTTATTACTAACTAGTCCAAAGGACAGGAATAGAATGACAGCACCCGGGGTTTGAACACTCAGTAGCTACCTGAGAAGAGAGGTGATGTCTGAGCATGTCTGACCAGGACTCAGGAGCTCACAGACCTGGTCATATCCCATGGAGATGAGCTATAAACAATGGATCACTAAGGCTATGTTCACACAGCTTAAATTGGGACGTATTTCGCCCCGTATTTCGCGGCATACTGTGCTCAATACGGGGCGAAATCCACCCAGTCATTACGTAATCCACAGTTCGCATAGAGAACTATGGATTACGCCTCCTCTCCCCGCTCAGACAATATGACGCGCGGGGAGATAAGTGACATGTCAATTAGTCACGGTGTTTACACGCCGCGAATAATGCATGTCTATGGGGCCGACGGGGTGCCAGCCCCCCGCTCCGCGGGAGCTCCCGAGCACACGGCGTAATTGTGGGGCGTAATTATGCCCCGCAATTATGCCGTGTGAACTTAGCCTTAAGGTGCAGCTAAAACAAAAACGGTGCAGAATTTTTAATAATGATGGATGGTGAAAATGTTTATTATTTACTTTTCAAACTTCCCACGTCAATTTTACTTCATGGCAAAACCCCTTTAAAGGTCAACAATTAGGCCATGTTCACACGGCTTAAAACTGGATGTATTTCAGTCCGTAATTACGCGCCGGAGTGCGCAAATTACGGCTGGAATACGTCCCAGTCATTACGGTAATCCACAGTTCTCATAGAGAACTATGGATTACGTCTCCTCTCCCTGCTCGGCGAATCCGCCGGGCGGGGAGATAAGTGACATGTGAATTACTAGCGGCGTATACGCGCCGCTGGTAATGCAAGTCTATGGGCCGGCGAGGTGCCGGCCCCCCGCTCACTCCCCTGCTCCTGCCCCGCCCCCGGCCACACGGCGTAATTACGTCCCGCAATTAAGCCGTGTGAACCTAGCCTTAAACTTAAAAACAGGTATTTTCCATTTTTTGGGCAGCTAATGCAGCGAGCAAAGGATTGGTGTTATGGGAGCATAACAGTGTATGCAACACTAAGCCTGCAATCATCAGTGAAAGCAGCCATATCTACAAAGGTCTATTGTAGATCAACAGAGATATTTTCCTGTCAGGTCACGCTCCAATGTTAAGAACTGGATTACCAAGCTATCCTTTGTCATTTACCAGATGTCACGTAAATGAGCTGTATAACATAAATGTCTGAACACATACTGAGCCGGTTTTAGACAGGCGAAGTTAGGATTTTTCCAGTAACTGCACTTGGTTTGCTCTCTCTGTAGTTAATATGAGTTAACCCCTTAACCACTGGTTTATTTTATTTTACAAGTTTTTATATCCCTGACGACTAGAACCAGAACGTTTTTCTTCTTTGATTGGCACAGCAGGGCTTATTTTTTGTGGGCCAAATTTTATTTTTTAATGATGCTATTTTACATATCATATAAAGTTTTTGGCCATTGTTTTTATGGAATTCACTTTACAGTATAAATAACATATTAACCTTATTCTGCAGGTTAGTATGATTTCAGTGAAACCAGATTTATATAGCTTATTTATTTATATTTACCATGCGTTACCAAAAATTACTTTAATTTTCTCTACTTTGAGCTGTATGAGAGTTCATTCTTTACAATGTGAGCTCTTGTTTTTATTGGTGTATATGTGACTTTTTGATCATTTTTTATTCCATTTTTTTCTAAAAGGCAGGATGACCAAAATAGAAGCAATTCTGGTGGGGTTTTTTTGTTCTTTTTTTCGGGGGCATTCGGTATATGATATAAATACCATGATGTTCTATTAGTTAAGACTTTTACAGACAATGATACCAATTTCATAACTTTTTTATGTGATTGGGTAAGTCTTTTTTCTTTTTAAAAACTTTTTCATTCTGAGAATACTTTTTTGTTCCTCTAGGGGACTGGAACATTCAGTAAATTGATTGCTTGTGTGATATATAGTATATTGTCACTTTAGTGGTCTTACACCCAGTCATGGCAAACCTGGCGCCTTTCTTAAGCCCTTAGCTGTCGTGACAGCCAAACAGCATAACACAATCACATAATAAATGGGTTGATCAGGAGTCTGAAGGGGGATGCCACACCTCTTGCTAATGGCTTAGAATTCAGGCATTGCAGCAATATACATGGCTTTTTCTAGGTATCCCGGCATAAATATTACCTTATTTGGTATAGTTTATTCATTTTTTTTCTACCATTTTGATCTCTTATTGCTTTTACTGTGGACTTATTCACTTATTATATGTCATTATTCATTGCACTATTTGATGCACTCTACTATATTATTGGATTGCACTCAAAATGTCATTTATTTAAGTATATCACCCTGTAAAAGTACATTATCTTGTGGGTATTGTTAGAGTGCTTTGGTTTGGCTTACAGGTTTCTCTTTAAAAGGCTGTTTTCTTTGTATGCTTATCTGGTGATCTTGCTGAGATATAGTTCTGTTAATACAGTATCTAAAAAATGAGTACACCCCTCACATATTTCTAAATATTGTATATCTTTTCATGGGGCAAGAATGAAGATATCACACATTTATATAATGTAAAGTAGTCAGTGTACTGCTTGTATAACAGTGTGAATTTGGTGTGCCCTTAAAACAACTCAACACAGCCATCAATGTCTAAACTGCTGGCGACAAAGGTGAGTACACCCCCAGGAGAAAATGGACAAATGGTACCCAATTTGCCATTTTCTCCTTACAGTGTCATGTCACTCAGTGTTACAAGGTTTCAGTTGCAAATGATTAGCAGGTGCGTTAAATTTAGTGTTATCATTCTTGCACTCTCTCATACTGGTAACTGGAAGTTCAACATGGCACCACATGGCAAAGAACTGTCTGAGGATCTGAAAAAAAGAACTGTTGCTCTACATAATGATGCTCTAGGCTATAAGAAGATTGCCAACACCCCGAAATTGAGCTTCAGCACGGTGGCAAAGACCATACAGCAGTTTAACAAGACATGTTCCGCTCAGAACAGACTTTGAGTGCACATGCTCAGTGTCATATCCAGAGATTGTAATTTAAAAATAGACCTATAGGTGCTGCCAGCATAGCTGCAGAGAATAAAGGGGTGGAGGTTTAGCCTGTCAGTGCTCAGACCATATGCCGCACACTGGATGAAATTGGTCTGCATGGCTTTTCATCCCAGAAAGAAGCCTCTTCTAAAGACGATGCATAAGAAAACCCACAAACAGTTTGCTGAAGTCAAGCAGATTAAGGAAATTGATTACTGTAACCATGTCCTGTGGTTTGATGAGACCAAGATACATTTATTTGGTGCATATGGTGTCAAGTGTGTGGCGGCAACCAGGTGAGGAGTACAAAGACAAATGTGTTTTGCCTACAGTCAAGCAAGGTGGTGGGAGTTTGGGTCTGTCTTAGTGGTGCTGGCTGTGGGGAGCTACAGTTCATTGAGGGTAGCATGAACGCTCACATGTACTGTGACATAATAAAGCAGAGCATGATCCCTTCCCCTTTGGAAACTGGGCCGCAGGTCAGTATTCCAACATGATAACACACCTCAAAGACAACCACTGCATTGCTATAGAAAATGAGGGTAAAGGTGCTAGACTGGCTAAGTATGACCTTCAGACCTAAACCCTATTGAGCATCTGTGGGGCATCCTTAAATGGGAGCTAGAGGAGCTTTTCCTATCCTGCTGTGCTATTGGGCCACGTTTAACCAATCATTGACCTTTAGATATGCAACCAGTCATGTGCCAGGTCTCTTACACATGCATACTGACTTCACCTTATTTTACAGAGGTAGGTCTGTTTGGCCACATCACATGTTTTTTAGCCATTATACTTGTTGTTTTCTGCATTACCCCTAAACATGTAACATGTATACAAGACAACTTTGATGATGTAGGGTTAGAGTTTGGGGGACTCCCAGTTCTTTATATAGCTCCCCATATGTGGTTTCATTTAGGTTAATTTTTCCTGTCAAACACAGGTTTTGCTTGCCCGATTTCAGTGGTTTCACTTTGGTGTTTTTGTTGTGTTGTATTCCCATTGACGAGTCCACAATACTTATGGATGAAGCGCATATGGGTAATTATTTGTTCACAGGGTGAGAAGCAGGGTGAGGCAAGGGTCATTTTTGTGGGATCGCCCTTTTCAGTGCGCTTGCTCCTCAACGGGGTAGTTTACCTCAAGGGCTTTTGCAGGGTAAGGAGGAAAAAAACTGTTTCCAATTGTAGACACCATTTGGGATCTTTTTGGACACCCTGGTGAGAAGCCCCCATTTGAAACACTTTAGAGAACCACACCTTATCTTCATCTTGAAGTCTTCAGAGGTGGTGACTTCCATTACTTGAACCTTTTCGTATATTGTGTGACCTTTGTATTATCTTTTTTTCTGTGTAAGGAGCAGTCTATATGTTGATGTTTATGCCGTTCTTATAATATACTTTTATTAAAAGTTAAGTTTTACAATAGAATCTATTTAAGCTACTCATCTTATTTGTTGATCTTTATTTGAGTTTCTTTTTTATCTAATACCCGACAGTGGCATTGAATGGTCTCTTGTTGTCATGGAGAAGTGGCAATCTGTGAAGCTCTAGTGAACTTCATGCCCTAGAGAGTTAAGGCAGTGCTAGAAAATAATGGTGGCCTCACAAAATATTGACACTTTGGGCATAATTATTTATTTTCACTTAGGGGTGTACTCACTTTTGCTGCCAGAAGGTTTAGACATTGATGGCTGTTTGTTTAGTTATTTTGAGGTCGCACCAAATTTACACTGTTATACAAGCTGTACACTGACTACTTTACATTGTATTAAAGTGTCACATCTTCAATGTTGTCCCATGAAAAGCTATAATACAATATTTACAAAAATGTGAGGAGTGTACTCTCTTTTGTGAGATACTGTATATTATTTTTACAGACCATGAGTATATATTTGCCTTTTTTGTTGCTTTTTACTTGACTTTAACCTTTTTTGGTGTCATGTCTCAATAAAATTTCCTCATTTGCACTTCATTTTTTGGTTGTGCCCCAATAAATGTGTAATCTTTCCTTTTGCTATTTTCAGTTTTACTTTTGACACAGTGGTAGCCCCCGTCTCTTCTCATTTGGTGGTGCCCATCATTTCTACTTGTTAATATGATGTCACAGTATGTCATGCATCAATAAAGTGGTTTTCTCACTACAAAGATTAGCTTTCAACATAAAGGGACAGGTAATTGAAAACTTTTTCCAAATACATTAGTATTTTGATTTTACCTTGGTCATGGGATAAGAGAGATTTTACCTGCTCTGAGTGCACACAGGTTTCTCTGGATACGTCCATATCTTCCTTCCTGATTAGATAGAGAGCAGGGAGTGACAACACCATGGACGGAGCTCACTCTAGAGAACAGTCTTTATCTCTAACAAGATTAGCTTTTGTTTATAGATAAGCAATTTTTTTCACTCATCAGAGCATTGTATCTTTGTTTACTTAAGATTAAGTCTCGTGTCTTTGTAATGTCTCAGCTCAGAGAAGCGGAATATGCTAATCACTGCTATAGAACCACCCACAGCTTAACGAGACCAGAGTGGATGAAAAGTTGCTTGTGACTCAGTGAAATAGCATGGTGACAAAACCCCTTTAAGGTGTTAAGAAAATGGTTCAATTAATATCTAGGGAAGGATTTAATATATGCAGTATGTATTCAGTTTGACAGAACCAGGGACGTAGTTACAGGGGGTGCAGAGGTAGAGGTCGCTACTGGGCCCTGGAGCCTAAGGGGGCCCAAAGGCCTCTCTACCGCATGAGGAGATACCAATATTATAAATAGCACATGATAGGTGGAGGCCCTTTTATGGATTCTGCACTAGGGCCCCAGAGCTTTATGTTACGCCTATGGACATAACTGTTGATTTTAATTTATATCTAAAAAGGTGAATATGCTGGATATATACACCAAAATTCGCGAATTTGAATAGACCATACATATTTTACATTTGGTCTGTTTTATGTCTGTAATAGACAATGCTTTTCTTTCCCAGAAGTAAAATGTATACTTGTGGAATATTGACCAAATGTATCCACTAATGGACTTTTGGTATATTAAAGCCTATGGGTACATTATGGGTTTTCAGACGATACCGGCAAGGGAAACCCAATCATGATGTGAATGGCCCCTTAAAGGGGTTGTCTCGCTACAATGATTGGGTTTTAATTTAAAGATCTTTAAAAAACAAGCAGCTTTGCAATATATGTTCATTACAAATGTTCTACTGATTTTGAGCTAGCCCTGTTAGTATTACTACATCAGCTTCTCAAATCTCTATAGTAGGGGACCTGTTGATCCTTATCTTACTGGCTGTCAGGTCTGAATGACTCATCACCTTTGAAGACAGGTCTGAGCAGAGAGCCCCTCCAGCACAGAATGCTTCTGTAGTGGAGGGAGGAGGAGGGAGGGGGGAGGGAGGACTCTGGCGTCTGTGTCCGAGCTGCCTGGATTAACCCTGTGTGTGCCTGCTTCCTCCTGCTCTCTACACAGATAGATGTGACAGCAGTGACCCTGTCTGTTACTATAATCATGATATGTCTTTGGAACTGTGACTATACTAATACTATACAGATCAGGGGGCATGTGAATACTTTATGTTCTCCTGTATTAGGGACACATCCTGAGTATAGTAACACTGCCCTTGTTGTTGCTGGAGATGTGGAGACTTGTAAGCTAAGCAGGGGATATAGGAACACATGCATCCCCTCTGCTCTATTAGCACACAGCTTCATATTCCTCTCTACACTCCTAGATCAGCCCTCTCCTGTAACAGACCTAGGCAGGCACACACAGGGTGAACTCTGAGTGCAAACCCCCTCCCCCCCCCCCCCCCCCTGTATAGAAGTTACGTAGCTGCCTGTGTGCTGATGGGAGGGGGGAGAGGGAGCAGAACAGACAGACCAAGAAGCACGCCCCTCAGTTCAACTTACCAGGGACACTGACAGGCTGAAAGCTCGTAATGAGACAACTCCTTTAATGTTACATGCCGTAGGTAATCGTGTTTCATCACTTATCCAGCACCATAATAAAATATAAAACTAAATAATTTACTGACATTTCTAATACACCCATGCTGCCTTTAATTACCCTGCAATTTCAGATGTCTAATATTTCCCCTAAAATACAATTTGTGCATGCTTACATGTCAAACAAATCCCTGTGCAAGATGTTGGATTTCAATACTATTAGAAAATTTTTAACACATTAAATAAGTCATGAGCATATAATTGTGTTTCTCTGATAGACGTTTCTACAGGACTAGAACAATGCCACTAAAAATGCATGAAATGCTAGTTAAAACACTTGTAAAATAAAGCAGAAAAAAACGTGTGTGGGAAAGAAACCTTGCTATGATATTGGCAAAATAAACACTATAGACTGAGTCACATGCAAAGCTGACCTCTTACCTTGTTGGTTAAGTGACAACTTGTTAAAGCGAAGGCCACTGGGCTCTTTGTCTACATGCCGATGGACGTAGTCTGTTCCCAGGTCATTCACAGCGATGGCATACTTCAGTGGCTTTATACATGATTGCAGGCATAATGGCACGTCAGTGTCTCCTACTGAGTATCTTGAAGCAGAACACATACTTTGTTAAAAAATGTAATCTACAGACAATATATACAATATCTATTATAAAACTGTCAGGGCTAGGCGGCGCTCAGCCTGCAGGGAGCAACAGTCTGCAGCAGCTGATTTGCGACCCCACCCGGATAGACAGTCTGCTGGCAGCTCTGTGAGTGACAGAGGCCCAGCCACTCCGGACAAGGGGCGTTTTGCACCAGCCAATGGGAGGACCCGGAGGCCGCCCCATTCGGCTGCTGGGGTGGTGTCCGGGAATCCCATTTAAACTCCTTGCAGGCTGAGTGCGGCGCCTGGGATATTCTCCTGGCTGCCTTGTTACTTGTGCTTTATATTGTGTTTGCTTATCCGTGTACCAGACCTCTGCTTGTTTTCCTGACCCTTTCTTGCGCTCCGTTTTTGTACCTCGCTCCCGTTCGTACCTGACCTCGGCTTGTTTACGTTTTCCCTCTGGTTCTGATTTGTGGCTTGGCGTTCCTGTTTTGTTATTGACTCGGACTGTCTGACTTTTCTTCCTCCTGACGGCCCCAGCACTCTAGCAGCGCAGGGACTGTCGCCCGGTTGACTCTGCCGCCTAAGGCAGCACGTCAAGTAGGCAGGGACAGTGGGCTGGGTTCCAGTCAAGGCTCACTGCACCTCCCTTGACGTGACAAAAACCCTATCAGGGAAGAAAAACACTATCACAGGCTCATCATCACAATGTAAAAAGTGACCATTCATTGCTGGTATAACAACAGTGACAGCAATGCTATTCAAAGCACTGTTTAATGATGGCTTGTGACATCTCCTGACATCTTTTTTCAGTAAATACCTATGTTCCATGTGAAACAATTCTGGAGCATCTTCTCTTATAAGGGCTTGTTCACATGACGTTTTGCCGATCCGTTTTGCGCAAGCAAAGCGGATCCGCAAAACGGATCTAACAATTGTCAGTGTGATTAACATTGCTTTCAATGGCAAAAGCGCATCGCCGTTCTCACGGGAGATCGCCAATGCGCTTTTGAGAGCTCTCCTGCACTGCGCTTTTCGGATCCGCTTTAAGAATTGACATGTCAATTCTTCTTGCGTTCTACGCATGTGAAAGCCCATAGGGAAAAATGGAGTGCGCTTTTGGCACCTGTCCACACTGGGGGTACGTATTGCCGGCTGAAAGCACATCCGAAAAGCGCAGTGCACAGCTGATGGATCGGAGTAATGAGTAATTGAGCCTGCAAATGTCGCCAAATAACAGCTTCTGAGTGTGGGAAGATGCAGCCAGCAATACCAAATTCCCTAACTATTGCTGTCTATGGAGAGGATAATGCTATCTATGTCTTGATTCCCTAGGCTTGCTGCACACCCCCCCTAACTAACTACCTAACTAATCTAAATAGCAACTTTTCCTGTCTAAAATCGCTAATAAACAAATCTTGTGCCTACATACACGCAAGCAAGCAGACAGAGAGCAGTCTGTACAATACATATAGTGATCTGAAAATGGCATTCAGAATGAAATATAGTGAAATATATGTAACATGGTCATGTGATTTTAGCAGCCAGTGAGAGCAATACACATCAGCGATGAAATTTTTGACACTTCTCTGTGCTCTGCACTGATTGGATAGCCGAAAAAAGTGTAGAAAGGTGATTGGATGGCCGCCAAAAATGCAGAAAGCAGCTGAAAATGAAACTGAAAATAGTGTGTCGAACACCATGTCGAACTCTAAGGGCTTGTTCACACGGAGTTTTCACTCCGTATTACAAGCGCTTTGTAGATCCGTTTTGGGGACCGACAGAGCGGACCCCAAGATGGATCTAACAATTATTATCATTATCATTTATTTATATATTTTTATATCATTTATTTATTTATATATTTTTATCATTTATTTATTTATATATATATTGACATGCACTTCTTTGCAAGATGGACCCGAGCGGCACTTTTGAAACACGCAGCGGCAATCTCTCATTTGAACGCCGCTGCATGTTCGTCATAGCAAGCAGTGATAATCTCACTGCTAATAGTTTAGATCCGCCTTGGGGTCCGCTCTGTCGGTCCCAGAGACGGATCTAAAAAGCGCTTGTAATACGGAGTGAAAACTCCATGTGAACAACCCCTAACTTTACCCGAACGAACAGTAAAGTGTTCGGTTCGCATTCGAGAAAATCGAGATGTTCGACTTGAACTTAACTTTTCTCTAACGGTTCGACCAATTCGAGTTATGATGCATTGTATTGCAATCATCTCGGGTCCTCTAACAATAGTAACCACGATACCCATGTGAATAGAAACTTTAAATTATTAATTTTTGGAATCTATATATAAAAACTTAAGATCTTCTATAAAATATACTCTTCAAACTGTACATTTCCATCTATACAATCTACTAGGGCAATCAATGGATAAATTATGTATCTAGTTCCGACTTACATGTTACATCTGTATGTTATGCCAGAAATAATAGTTAATCTTTCAGCTTTGTTCTCACCTCTGTCCGTCCACTGTGCAGAGAGACACACCCCAGTGGTCGGGGCTCATTTTCGCTAGTTGTGGAATATAGTTTGCTACCTAAAGAAATTTCAGAAATTAAAAATGTCAGTAATATTGCAAGAGTGGCATTAACTGCACTAATGGACTCTAATTATAGTAGCAATTGCAGGAAATAGTAAGTGAAAGTATTACCTGTATTTCCGCATTAATTACTAATAAAATCTTCTCCATTTGTTATCTAAGTCACTATCATAGACAGACATACTCTAAACTAATAACACACAAACAGTTGTAGTTTTCATGCCTTTTGTTTAGCACATTAAATAAACAACCACAGTGCAGGGAGAAATGTAAGTGAACCTCTGTGTTGATTGCTACAAGAGCTAATTTGTAAAAGATTAAAACTGTGGGCTTTAGGGGGTGACTAGAATTGAGAAGGCCCTACTGCAAAATGAGATGGGTCCGCACAAGCCATTGACAAGAAACTAAAACAGTACCATAAATGGCAGTAATGAAATGTATAGACAATAACGACATATATCAGATAACACAAATAGTAGTGCTAGACAGCAGAATGCCACCAACTTGTTTGTTCACACTGCGTTTTTTGAAGTGTAAATTTACGCTTCAAAATCAACTTTAAAAAATGCCTGATTAGAGGCTTATTTGAAGCGTATTTTGAAGTGTTTTTTTAAGCGTTTTTTTAAAAAAAAAATCATATCTCCATTGTTGACTCTGGGGATTTTACCAGCGAAAAGGGCCTCAAGAATTGACATGTCATTTATTTTTATGGTTGTATTGTCACCCATAAAATGGATCGCAATTATTCTTGTGAAATACGCTTCGAGTGAACAATTAGGGATATTTTACATTATATTCAATGAGGAATGATTTAAAACTTGTCTGGGGCTGATTTTGGGCCGTTTTCCAGCAGGTAAAAAGCGCTATAAAGTGGCTCTTTAAAACGCTGTGTGAGCCTATCCTTAAAAATTAGAGTGGAGCACATTTATGAAGGCAGTTGTCCCAGAATTCTGGCGCAATTTGCACCAAAAATAATGCCGTACATGCTTCACACCACATTTATTATGTATTTTAGACAGTTTCTAGACACTTCTGTGCCTTGCCCAACAAAAGCGAAGTGGCCCCTGTGAAAGGGGGTGTGATCACACAGAAAGGGCATGACTTAGCCAGCCAAAATGTGCGCCACTGTTTTTCAACTTAAAAATTATGTAAAGTTAGTCTAGGTAGTTCTAGCATGTACCAGATTTATCAACACTATGATAAATGTGGTGGATTGTAAGATTGTCTAGTCTAACTTTACACTGTCTAAGAGTAAGACAGCATTAATAAATTGGCCCCAATACTCTTGCACCTGCCTGCTTCCCTCAACCCCTGGGCCCCATAGCAGCTGCTATGGCTGCTACAGTTATATTTATGGCTATAGTGGGTTTCATGGGCATAGTGCCATTTGGCTATTAAACTAAGGCACATGAAGTTTGATTACTAATAAATCATTTCCTCTCAAGAGAGATTGGCTAGTGTGAACTCTGCCTCAATGCAAACAACTTTCAGAAAGATTCAAAAGACTTGTCTGAACCTGGAAAAGGCCACATAAGCATTGCTCAAGGCCTTGGTGTGCATGTATCAACTGTTAGACACTTCGGGGCAGGTTTACTAATTCTGTCTAATACTAAACATAAACCAAAACCAGGCAGTCTAAAGATGACAAATTTATCACAGTGGCTCATGCTGCAGGATAAATTTGGTGCATCTGCAGAAACTGTTGTCTAACTTTATACCATTTATTGGTTTGCTTACATTTCATCCATTATTATGCACCAAAATGTTGGTGCAATTTTGGGGCAAAGTGTCACATTGAAAGCCGTGTCCCTTTTAACTTTTTGGTTGCTTTTCATTCATGTTTGTATTATGTGAGATTAGCGGAAAATGTCTATTCTGGTATTATTGTTTCTGCTTTTTCAGGAGGGTTGAAAATGTATTCATTTTATAGCATGGTTAGTTTTGGATGTGGCAGTACAAAGTATGTGTAACTTTTTTATTTTCATGTATTTTTCAATAATCAAATATTCTATAAAGGATGAAAAGTTTATTTTTTTTCTGTATTACCACTTAAGCGCTGTGGTCAGCTCTGACTGCGACATCTTATGGGTTAAACTGCCAGATCTTGGAGTCAACTAACAGCTGTATTAGGCGCAGGTGAGTGACTAAAGTGGTTGTCTGTTATATTAAAAAAAACTTCTCAATAGAGTAGGGAGGGGCTAAAATAGAAAAGAAAAAGCTGTCCAGGATACAAAGAGTTAAATGAACAACACTACCCAAAACGCCAATATCTTCAGCCGTCTTAATGCCGACAATGCAGTACACTTATCATCAAGCGTCTCTGCGGTGCTCAGTGAATGAATGAAAGTAAACCTTGGTTTGAAGAAATAAAGAGTTCACGGCACTCACCATAAATCTTGAATCATTTATTTCGCTTAAAAATCCAGCACAAACAGGGGTGGTAGAAGAGAGACACGCACAGCTGACGGCCGTTTCACGTCACACGACGCATCACAATGCCGCCTTTCCTGGCTGATGGAATCACGATCAATGATCATGTGACAATGCAGCTAATCCCAGAATTTAGAGGTCACATGTCATCCATCCATTCGGAGGCCTGTGAATAGTTGCAGGGTCACGTGAATGATGAACAGAACATCGGTTTGGAGCACCAGTGATGCTGCAAGGGAGTAGGTTTCAAAGGTGAGTTGCTTTTTCTTTTCTAAACCTTGGTTTGAAGAAATAGAGTTCACGGCACTCACCATAAATCTTGATGCATTTATTTCACTTAAAAATCCAGCACAAACAGGGGTAGTAGAACAGAGACATGATACAGCTGACGGCCGTTTCACGTCACACGACACATCATAGTGCCGTGAACTCTATTTCTTCAAACCAAGGTTTAGAAAAGAAAAAGCAACTCACCTTTGAAACCTACTCCCTTGCAGCATCACTGGTGCTCCAAACCGATGTCCTGTTCATCATTCACGTGACCCTGCAGCTATTCACAAGGCCTCCGAATGGATGGATGACATGTGACCACTAAGTCCTGGGATTAGCTGCATTGTCACATGATCATTGATCGTGATTCCATCATCCAGGAAAGGTGACATTGGAAAGGAGTGTGTTTTAAAGCTGAGTTGTGGGAGGTTTTTGATAGAATGGACAACCAATTTAATTGAGCAGGTGCTCGTCTTTTCAATCCTTTCATGAAAAAAAGGCCACCATTATTTGACAATCAGAGAGCAAGCATGCTCTCTGATTTATAATAGGGGTGATCAGATAAACCAAAGGTCCATGATACCCTGTCCTCGGGGATAATTGTAAGCCTTACAGGGACAGAAGGAGGATCTGTGATCATACTTCTGTCCCTGTATGCTGCAAGCATCGTTCTCCTCCAAACAAGCTAAATTGAGGACATCAGACACAGAATATACAGCTCCTACTTTAACCTTTGCTTACTTAGACTACATTGTGGATATAGATTAATGGCTTTAAAACAAAGGCAAATATGTGGCTTTAGTCATATTTTACCCTGAGTAAGAGCCTTTATTAGTGACTTTAATTCAGCAGTCACAATGCTCCAAGACATGCATGTTAGAGACTATAAAGTATTTTTCTAGTTGGATGAGCACAGCTTAAAGCACTCAGAAAAGGGATAAATTTGACACCTATTAGAGAGTCTACTTTCTGCACAGCGCTTATCACCTAAAGGTCAAACTACATGATCCATTTTCAGTTCAGCTTTCCACATAGTAAACATACATGAGATCCATAAGCTTTTATGTTTGTAGCTGGTAAGTTTATTACATGTCAGTAGTCATTTGTAAATTATATTGCCCAAGCCGTAAACGTGCCGTGGGATGAGAGACTCATAATGGACTTCCTGACTTTACTAGTTTTTGTCTTAACAAGCTAATAAACACCGAAAACCAGTGGGCACTGACATCCGCCCAGGTTCACCTGCTGGTAACACCAGATACACAGACTAATTAGCAGAACAGGTGTGCTGTGGTATCTGAAGGTCTCCGGTGTCATCTGACACCAAGACATTAGCAGCAAACATTGCAAGTTGAAAGATGGCTTGGATTTGTATTTCTAGGACATCCCACAAATGATAGAGATCTAGGGAATTTGGAACCGTAGTAAAGACTTTAAAGTCTTAGTTATGTTCCTCTAACCATTTCTGGCCTATTACTGAGGTGTGGCAAGGTGTATTAGCCTCCTCATGGTGGTCATTTAATAAGGCCTCGTTCACACGGCTTATTTGGGCGCTGATTGGAGCCGTACTGCGCGCCGTAGTTGTGCTGAAATCCGTCCCAGTCATTACGGTAATCCACAGTTCTCATAGAGAACTATGGATTCCGTCTCCTCTCACCGCTCGGCGAATCCGCCGGGCGGGGAGAAAGTGACATGCACATTATCTATGGCATGTACGCGCCGTGAATAATGAGTGTCTATGGGGCCGGCGAGCCGCCAGCCTCTCGCCCCGCCCCCCTGCACGGCAGCCGGCGTAATTGCGGGGCGAAATCCGGCCCCGCAATTACGTCGGCAATAAGCAGTGTGAACATTGCCTTAAGGTGCACTTGGTCTGTACAATGTTTAAGTACTTTGTATGTGTCAAGCTAAAATCTGTATGGAGGCTCAAACTGAAGGTTCACCCACAGAACATTTCTTAAAGCGTCATGCTACCTCCAAAGGCTTTCCTTGTTCCCACAATACATCCTGGTGCCATCAATGCACATGCAGCCAGCCATAAAAGAAAACAGGATTCATCAGACCATGCCACCATGGGTAATCTGACCAGTCTGCCTCTATGCATATGTGACAAACTTTTGTACAATACACTGTGCTCAAACACCCTTCTATTATAGCCATCATTTTCTTTTCAGCAATTATTATATTATATTTCTATCTATAAATACTGTATGAAACAGCTCATTGAAATATGAAAATTGTATAATGTTGTTGTTCTCTTTCCAATAAAGAGAGGTATGTTATCTTACCCGCTGATAACCTTGTTTGATACCATGTAATCTACAGGCAAATGTAGCCATAAATGATAGCAATAAAAATCTTAGCTATAAAGTGTAACCATTTCTACATTTCAATGAGAAGGCAAAATAAAATATAATACTTAAGAAATCCTCCAAGCATTAATGGATGCCGGAGAAAAAAGAGAAGTTGCAGGAAGAGAGTGTCAATGAAGTTCAATTTAAAATATACTACAATCCCTTTATTCATTAGGAAAGTGCTGTTTGGTTATCACTTATCATTCCTGTGATTATAGTTTGTATACCCTTGGTTGATGAGATTTTAATATTAAATGCACACGGCTAAATCTCAGGTCAAACTTCCCTTTGTTGCTTCTTCTGGATTTCTCTGCAGCATTTGACACTGTAGCTCACCAACTTCTGCTTAGTAAGTTCAGTGCTATTGGCTCTTGGTTCTTATTCTACCTCTCTGACTGCTTTAGTGTCTCTTACGCCAGTTCTACTTCTTCTTCTTCTGGTGCTGTTAGGGTTCCTTTGGGATTGGTTCATTTTCCTCTCCTCTTTTCACTCTACATAGCCTCCATTGAACTTCTTGTTATTCCACCATCTTCTAACCAATCAAACCCAGCTATTTCTCTTTCAGTGTGTGGCAGAACCATAACTCCCAGGCAGCAGGCCCGCTGTCTAAGGCCGTGTTCACACGGCTTATTCACTGCGGATTTGTGAGCCGTATTGAGCGCACAAATCCGCCGTGAATAAGGGGCGGGGCGGGGGCGGGGCCGGAGCGCCGCTCCCGGCCCCATAGACAATGCATTGTTTACGGCGCGTCCGCGCCGTAAATAATGTGCATGTCACTTTCTCCCCCCGCGGCGGATTCGCCGAGCGGGGAGGAGCGACGGATTCCACTGTTCTCTATGAGAGCAGTGGATTACCGTAATGACTCCGACGGATTGGCGCCGTATTGAAGCGCAAATCCGGCGCGGAATACGGCGCCAATCTGTCGGCAAATAAGCCGTGTGAACGGGGCCTTAGGGTCATACTAGACTCTGTCCTTCACTCCCTATATCCAATCTCTTGCCCACTCTTGTTATCTGCACCTCAAGAACATCTCCAGAATCCATCCCTTTCTTACTGTGGAAACAACAAAAACTCTTATTGTTGCCCTTATACTTTCTTGTCTTGAATACTGTAATTTCCTACTTATCGGTCTCCCTCTCTGTAAACTCTCCCCTCTCCAATTTGTCCTTAATGCAGCTGCCAGACTCATCTTTCTTTCCAGCTGTTATACTGATGCCTCTACCCTGTGTCAGTCACTGCGCTGGTTGCCAGTTCAGTACAGAATACAGTTTAAACTAATCACTTTCACCCATAAAGCTCTCCACAGTGCTGCACCCCCTACATCTCCTAACTCATCTCCTTCTACCACCCTACCTGGACTCTGATTTCTGCTGATGACCTTAGATTAAATGTCTCCATCGTCCCGACTTCCCATGCTCGCCTCTGAGACTTTGCACATGCTGCATCAGTTCTGTGGAATGTGCTACCACATACAATCAGGCAAACTCATAACACTCGTAGTTCTAAGCGCGCCCTGAGAATACATTTTCTTACCAAGGCTAACCAAAATTCCTAATTGCTAATCCCCTGTCTTCTGTCACTCCCTGCACTTGGGCACCCACAGGCACTTATCTGTATATAGATGTAGGGTATGGTGGCAGGCTCATCCACTTTTATGTATACTACCCCATATTTATAGCAGATGGCTGGACCATTTTGTAAACTTTTCCCCTTTCATCTTAACCCTATTCCCACATAAATTGTAAGGTCTTGTGAGCAGGGCCCTCACATCTCTTGTTTGATCTATAGTAGCTTTTTACTATGTAATGTTTGTCTTTTTGTCTGTACTTTTTGTTTTATTGTAAAGTGCTGCAGAATATCTTGGCGCTATATAAATAAAGAATATTGATTTTATTACTTACATAGTATATATTAGTTTTATTAGCATTATACCATTCATTTATCTATTCCCCCTTTAGATCCGGCGGTATTATGACATGTCTGCCAATTGTTACACATCCATGAAGGGTACATTAGGTCTAATGTTTTAAGTCATAAAAATGCAATAGGTCTGTTAAAGTTATGAAGACCTGGTTCTCATCTGCATTGGAGGTTTTCTTAAAGAGGTTTTGCCACAAAGTAAAATTGATGTGGGAATCTTGCAAATGAAATAACATTTTCACCATTCATCATTATTAAATATTCTGCACCATTTTTGTTTTAGCTGCTCCTTTAATGATCCATTGTTTATAGCTCGTCTCCAGGGGATACGACCAGGGCTGAGAGCTCCTCACTCCTGGTCAGACATGCTCAGACATCACCTCTCCTCTCAGGCAGCTACTGAGTGTTCAAACCCCAGGTGCTGTCACTCTACTCCCGTCCTCTGTACTCCTTAGTAATTAGTCAAACAGTGCAAATAAATAAAAAAGAAACCTCAATGAGGTGTGCATTGAGAAAAAAAAACACCGCTTTGGTTCCTGCAGGGATTTGAACCTAGGACCCTTGTGCCTGGAGGCAAAAGCTTTACCTCTCAGCTACTCACTACTTTATGTAAACAGACCTTTCTTTGACTACAGAGAGGAAAGGCCTGGTGATGTCACCCTGCTAGGTCACATGATATGCAATTCAAACAAATCATACATGCCCCTTCTGAGTACACAGAGCTGAAGAGCAGGATATAGGAAGGAATTAAATGAGATCGTGGCAAAACCCTTTTAAGAGACTTCATCATAGAAAAAAAAAGAGCACAGTTTGCAGCTCTACTTTTTCAAATGATGGACACCATGAGAGAAACCTGATGGACCTCATTATAGTTAATGGGATCTGTTGGGTGTCGTTTGCATCTGTCATAAAACCTACCTGACACCGTTGTTATTTTCTGTTCCTATCATGGAATAAATGTGTACCAGGCCTAACACACTGATCTGTAAAAGGTCTCTGTCAAGAGCTTCATGAAATCCTGAAACGCTTAACAACCATCTGTTTCACTTGGCTTGATTGACAGGTCTCTTTTTATTTGTTTATAGTAAGAAACCTATCAGTTGTGCTTGTGTGGTTGGACAGAAGCCAGCAGGACCGCCCAGATGGCACTTCACCCGTTATTTAGGCAGCATAAATCTCCTGACAATCTCCCTTACATTTTGCAGTTTTACAACTTTCACCTGCATTTTAGTTTTTTTTGCTGTACAATTTATATCTTTCAAAAGTGGATATATTCATATATGGCAGATTTGTTGCAGAAATCACTTCCATTGATCTGAATGGGGATGTTTTGGCGCCAGGCACATGCATTTTAGATAATTAGACACTATCTGCTGGGTGTAAATTCACCCTAACTAGCGCTCACCTCTCCTTCTTTTATACTGCGGGCATTGTTATACAGCCGGTTTATGTTTAATGTGAACTGTGGAAAGTCTGGAATAACAAACTTCTTGCAGACAACTTGCGTCAGTAGAACAATGTTACCCTGAACACACCTGTAGGAAAAACACAAAGGAAAAATATTTTAGCATTATGTGAATTTGTGCTAGTACTTTATACTTGGCACAACCCGTACACTGATATTTTTGTAATCACCTAGAGATATGCAAACAATTGGGAACAAATTATGTAAAGCTGATCATAAATGGGAGGAACAATGCCTCATGTATAGATGGTGTTTTATAAAAGGCGTATCCCTCATCTCATAAAGTTATGCCATCACTTTATGATTGGGTGTCCAACCTTGGAGATGTCTATGATCCGTATTCTGTTCTACAGCACCGACACCCTTTTCTTTGCACAGTGGGTGGCCAGGACAACTGCAGCATAGATATATTCAGAATAATGCTACAGTGAAGGAAATAATTATTTGATCCCTTGCTGATTTTGTAAGTTTGCCCACTGACAAAGATATGAACAGTCTATAATTTTAAGAGTAGGTTAATTTTAACATTGAGAGATAATAAATTCCAGAAAATCACTTTGTGTAAATTATATAAATGTATTTGCATTTTGCTGAGAGAAATAAGTATTTGATCCCCTACCAACCATTAAGAGTTCTGGCTCCTATAGACCAGTTAGACGCTCCTAATCAACTCGTTACCTGCATTAAAGACGGCTGTCTTAAATAGTCACTCCTGTCCACAGACTCAATTAATCACTCTACATGGGCAAGACCAAAGAGCTTTCTAAGGATGTCAGGGACAAAATCATAGACCTGCACAAAGCTGGAATGGGCTACAAAATTATAAGTAAGACGCTTGGTGAGAAGGACATAACTGTTGATGCAATAAAATATAAAATAAAAAATACAAAATGACTGACAATCGACATCGATCTGGGGCACCATGCAAAATCTCACCTATTGGGGTATCCTTGATCACGAGGAAGATGAGAGATCATACTAAAACTATACGGGAGGAACTTGTTAATGATCTCAAGGCAGCTGGGACCACAGTCACCAAGAAAACCATTGGTAACACATTACGCCATAATGGTTTAAAATCCTGCAGTGCCCACAAGGTCCCCCTGCTCAAGAAGGCACATGTGCAGGCCTGTCTGAAGTTTGCCAATGAACATCTGGATGATTGTGTGAGTGATTGGGAGAAGATGCTGTGGTCAATTGAGACAAAAATTGAGCTCTTTGGCATTAACTCAACTTGCCGTGTTTGGAGGAAGAGAAATGCTGCCTATGACATATAGAACACTGTCCCTACTGTCAAGTATGGAGGTGGAAACATTATGTTTTGGGCGTGTTTCTCTGCTAATGGCGCAGGGTTACTTCACCGCATCTATGGGAGAATGGATGGAGCCATGTACCGTAAAATCCTGAGTGACAACCTTCTTCCCTTCGGGAGTACATTGAAAATGGGTTGTGGCTGGGTCTTCCAGCAAGACAATGACCCAAAACATACATCCAAGGCAATAAAGGAATGGCTCAAAAGGAAGCACATTAAGGTAATGGAGTGTCCTAGCCAGTCTCCAGACCTTAATCCCATAGAAAATTTATGGAGGGAGTTGAATCTCCGAGTTGCCAAGCGACAGCCTCAAAATCTTTATGAGTTAGAGATAATCTGTAAAGAGGAGTGGCCCAAAATTCTTCCTGACATGTGCGCAAACCTCATCAACTACAAAAAACATCTGACTGCTGTGCTTGCAAACAAGGGTTTTTGCCACCAAGTATTAAGTCTTGTTTGCCAGAGGGATCAAATACTTATTTCTCACTGCAAAATGCAAATAAATGTATATAATTTATACAACGTGATTTTCAGAATTTTATTTTGGACATTCTATCTCTCAATGTTAAAATTAACCTATCCTTAAAATTATAGACTGTTCATGTCTTTGTCAGTGGGCAAACTTACAAAATCAGCAGGGGATCAAATAATTATTTCCTTCACTTTAGGTTTACACTGCATAGGACAAAAAAAAAACTCGTCAGAAGCCAAATCCTAAAAAACAATTTGAACCTGAGTATTTTGTCCGTTTTTTTTTTATTCAAATCAACTGGGTTTCCGACCAGTTTTTGGGTGGTTTTTAGTTTTTTTGCTGAGGTTTTTGGCATAGTTTTTGGTGCGGTTTTTTGGGGTGTTTTTCAGGCAGTTTTAGGTGGTGTTGTAGGTGGATGGAATGTTTAAAAACTTGAGCAGTTTTTCAGCAGAACCGCAACAAAAACATCCAGCGATTTGCATAGACTTCAATAGGAAATTTTCTACTGGACTCAGATTTTGGATGGCAGATTTTACAACATGTTCCTAAAGCTGCCGGCGGCCAAAAACAACCGGAAAAAAAGACCTTTTTAGACTACAGGTTGTTTTTTGTATTGATGTCTATGTGAACTGTTTTCCCTCAGATTTTAAAGTGGTTTTAGTATTTAGAAACCCCTGAAAATCTGAGAATGGAGATGGTTCAGGTCCTGATCCTGCTGCATACTTTCTGTCCTGAAATTGTATACATGCACATTAAATGTTCAGAAAGGGTTTTTTAAAGTTTTTTTTTCCTCTACTTGCAGATTTTGAAGTGAATCCAAAACAAATCAGTTTTGTGGCAGTTTTTTCACTTTAGTTGCCAGTGAATAAGAAAGAAAGCACAGCTCAAATGGCTGCAGACGAGGGTGAGGGGAATGGATGGATTACAGTAACAAGACAAGTTGTCAAACATTGGGTTATTCAGCTTGGAAAAAAGATGATTTAGGAGGTCTCCCCTATGGTCTTTTACATCATAGATGAGGATTCTTTACTGTTAGAGTGGGGAGACTAGAGAACTCCCTGCCACAAGAAGTTGTGAAGGTGGATTCATTGAACAAGTTCAAGAGGGGCTTAGGCTAGGTTCACACGGCTTAAAATGGGCCGTATTTCGGTCCGTAATTACGCGCCGAAGTGCGCCAATTACGGGCCGAAAACGGCCCATTCACTACGGTAATTCACAGTTCTCATAGAGAACTATGGATTACGTCTCCTCGCCGGGCGGGGAGATAATTGACATGTCACTTTCTAGCGGCGTATACGCGCCGCTAGCAGTGATTGTCTATGGGCCGGCGAAGAGCCGGCCCCCCGCTCACTCCCCCCGCCCCCGGCCACACGGCGTAGTTGCGGGGCGAAATTACGCCCCGCAGTTAAACCGTGTGAACCTAGCCTTAGATGGCTTTCCTGAAAAATAACTTTTTACAGGTAATAGTCAGTAGATTTTGGAGATAGGATGTTGATCCAGGGATCTATTTTGATCGCCATATTTGGTATCGGAAAGGAATTTTTCCTCTTGTATGGGGTATCTGGCATTGCCTCATAGTGGTTTTTGCTATCCTCTAAATTAGCACATTAGGGTCAAAGCTTGGACTTGATGGACTTGGGTATTTTTCAACCTTATCTATGTTACTAGCCTATTAAACTCAATGGAGAAAATCGGCAACATTTCCACAATATAAATTGACACGCTGCAGTTCCAAAAATCCACACTGCAGGTCAATGTACATGCAGAAATTCTTCTCAGTTTGTGGATTCGATTTATTAAAATCTCTATCAGAATGGCTTTTGGGTAATAGCGCAATTTTTCCATCCTAGATCCATACAGAAAATCGCAAATATCTACCCGTGTGTAAAGTATACTTAATCTCATGCTAGAATACAATTATGATCCCAATATCCTCATTATGCTATTTTCTAGTGTAACCTATCATTAGTTTATAGATATTGATAATACAAGATTACTTTTGAAAGATTTCAAGTCCATGTCTCTATCATTGATATGTATTGTGTGGGATGCAGTCCATACAGTCTTTCAGCCTGGGGTCTGTCGGCAGCAGTCCATTTACTTTTCATGCTTGTAATGAAAAACATCATAGGAATTTGAATGAGAAGAGCAACTGAGCGTTAGTCAATGTGTTCTTAGAAACCTTAACTGTATTTGTTGTGAATTGTAACAAAGATGAATTATAGAAGGTAAGCTTCTGTTAATTCCAGTTTTATTTTCTTTAAAGAAAAAAAATATTTCGATCGATTTTATTTGTTTACAGATCGAATAACAACCAAATTGTCATAACAGCTGTATGCCCTAGGACTTAGCTGGGGTATTGCCGTACACTTCCATCTTTTCATCCCACCAATTCACAGATTCATTATTCAAAATCCTAACTATTCAAATCTTAAACTTTTTAAAGTCCTGTAGTGTGAAAAATACTTTGTGTGCTACACCTCTAGGCTTGGGAAATATATATAAAAATGTTTAGAAATTGTCGTACTATGACTTTTGTTACCTGGTTCACATGGTGTATTCTGATGCGAAATTTAACGAGGAAAGTTAGCATGTTCCTGAATACCACTCAGATCTGATGCTTTTCCTTAACCCTTAAGGCGAACCCTGAAGATGTTGTAATGTGCCAGAACATTTTATAGTTTTTTGCTCCTGCACTTCAACAGTTGTAACTTTTTTATTTTTCAATGACGCATTGTATGAGAGCCTTCGTTTTATCGGACAAGTTAGTACTTAATGGGGAAAGTTTAAATCACTTAGAAATTATTGCAGTAAATTTTTATTTTTGGGGTTATTTTTTTACATTTTTTTACACATTCAAATTCCAACTTATAACTTGTTAATTAATTTCTACAGGGTATTTACGGGCGTGTGGATACCCTTAATATTGTAGGGTATTTTTTTGTGTGTAATGTACCACATATTTTTTATTAAATCTTATTTTATCTTTATTATTTTTTTGATATCCATTTTTTACACATATATATGATTTTGTTTTACTTTTTTTTTTAATCATGAAGGAGAACTGTGTTTTTTTTTTTTTTTAACACTTATAATGTATTAGACAAAATCATATATGCTAATACATTATAATTCGTGTCAGATCTAACAGGTCCATTGATCTGACAGCACACAGTGTGTCCAGCTCACTGGCTTCATACACAGAGACAGCTCGGGGCCAACCTAGGTCTCAGGGCTGACTGTGCAGCCGTTCCCCGGGCTCAGTTGGGTGACCGGAGTGTTCCGATCACCCGACAGAGCAGCGGGAAACCCTTTGATGGCTGCGGTAACGCACCGTCTCAATCAAAGGTAACCACCGGGTTGCGGAGGTTTCTCGCCACCACTGCTCGAGATATGCTCTGGGATCGTAGCTGTGTAGAACAGCCCGATGGTATAGTTTCGCGCCGCTCGCAAACCCGATGATGCGCGACGCCAAAAGACGCGCTGCAGATTGAGACCCGCACCAGCTTGATGTCAAAAGACGGTGCGCGGTCGTTAAGGGCTTAAGATTGAAAGGAATCCCGTCATTCCTGTTAGTTAATTCTGCATGCAATTTCATGAAGATATAGCAGTCATTTGCAAGCAATTCACTAAATTTCCCATTAAAAAAGTGATGCTGAAAATCCGTATACAATATATGGGTGACATGTATGAACGGGACTGCTGTTCCAGAAGTCTGGCGTCTTTTTAGCCAAAAAACTAGCACAGCCCCGTTCACTCTATTTGTAACCAGGCGCACTCTAATATCAGGCGCATTACTGAGCGCCCGCAGCACTCTAATGCGCCTGAGATCGGGGAGTGTACTGGAGGCGTGTCGCACTACAACTGTATGATTCTACACACTTATAGCTTCAGTACGGCAAATCCAGGAACCGGTACAGCACTTTAAAAGTGGTTTACCTGAGCCGGAAATGTCGCTTTGTAGCTAGAAAGCGCTAAATCTATGACCTGCAGTAGAACAGGTTCATAGATTCAGGAGGATCCTATACTACTAATGCGCGCAAGCAAAATGGCGCTTGAGCGCCAAAATACATACATGTCGCCCTTTGTGTCTTTATTTTGAAGCGGATTGCAGACTGATTCCATTCAGTTTTTTTAATGAGGAAATATGCCATCTGAACCCTGAGGCAGTATTCGCATTTTGCGTTTTTCAACTACATCCAAAACACAAGCCATAAAAAGTGTGCTGTTTCAATGCAGGAGGTCTTATGACTAATTTTAATTTGAAACACAGGTGAAATTGGGATTAATTAAAAACAAATGCATTTTTTATTACTTGCGTTTTTGATGTAGTTGAAAAACGCAACACAAATGCAACGTGTGAATGCAGCCTTCGGCTTAATCAGAAGAGGCTGATTTTAAAAACCAGTTATTGAATACCACAAAGGCTAACTGTGATCAAAGCTGATGAAACTTTCAACTAGTGGACGCAGAAGTTAGCATACATATCACTGAACTTTCTGGAAACATGTCAGAATGCATTTCTGCAAGGTGAATGTTGCAATAGAGGCAAGCTGTCCAGTCACCCCCATCTGAACCATTCCCATGAGTATTGTACCAGCAGTTATCTAAGCGTGTACTTCTGCTTCTCCTCTGGCCACCTGTCAGTGAGGGCATAGAGGAAGAGCTCACACATACAGCACATGTCACATTCATGGACAACGCTTTAGACAGTGAACACAATTAACTAGATACTATTTTTAGTACTAATATTGAAATGACCATAGGAAGTAAGAAAAAGATGATGAAAAAGGACATCAAATTAACGCATTTTTCTTCTAGGTATTAAAATGTAGTTTTAGTCTTGGCAGAAACAGTGTAAAGATCTAAAAAAAGTAGTAAATAAGAAATACAGTTAGCAATTGTAGAAAAGAAAAAAACTATGGATGTGGACCGCACATCCACATGCTATACATTGGTCTATAACTGCAAAGCAAGATTTCTATAAATAGACATGTGGTTCTTAGTACACATTTTGATCAAACATGTAAATCCACCTATTATTTTACGTTGACTTCTTTTAAGTGGGTCCCTACACTAACAGGCATGGCACTGCATGGCGACCACTGCTGCAGGAACAGCAAAACCTGCACGGGAGGCCATCCAGTAGCTGAACAACACCTCTGGTACCTGGCTAAGCCCCTTAGCTCTGGACAATAACACCAAAGGCAAAAGAAACAGGTGCATAACCTAAACCTGTAGGAACAGAAGGCTATTGCTTCAATAAAAGAAAAGCAGGACATAGTAACAAAACCTGCTATCAAATGGGGCACAATAGTCATAATGAACACCTCTGACTACATTCAGAAAGCAAACAGGCAGCTGTCCAACCCACCTATTACTCCAAACTTGAAGTGACTCCACAGAAACCTATATAAAACAACTTATAAATATTATCAAGAAGTTTCCATTCCAGAAGCAGGTAAAACTGCTCATCCCAGAGGATCCCAGGAGGGGCTGCTTCTATATGCTCTCCAAGATCCACAAAGATAGCAACCCTGGCTTATCATTTCTGACTTTGACAGAAAACATCTCCGGTTGGGTGGAAAATCTCCTAAACTCCCCGGCCAGCAATGCACCTAGCTACATCCAGGACTCCACTGACCTTTCAAACAAACTTAATGCCCTAGGCCCACTGCCTGATGGTATCATCATGGATGTGGAATGCTTGCATACCAACATTTCCCACAAGGAGTTGCAACATGTCGAGTGTACCTGGAGAAACCAAACCTCCCAACAAAACCAGTCACAGAATTAATTCTTACCCACAACTATTTTGCTTTTGGAGATGAGGTATAACATTAGAAAATGGTAACATCAATGGGTTCAAGATGTGCACCCCAGTATGCAAATCTCTTAATGGCAGAACTGGAAGGAGAATATCTATCAGCAAGCACCACCAAACATATGATTTACCTTTGTTAAATTGATGATGTCCTGGTCATCTGGATGCAGGTGAGGAGGTCCTACTTAAATTCCATAGCGACTTTAATAACTTTCACACCACTAACAACCTTAAACTTAGCTTTCCAGATAATAAAATGCACTTTCTGGATACTGCTATACACATTAAAGACCACCGGCTACGACAAATCAACAGAACTGCTTACCTGAGTAATGACAACTTCTGCCCCAAACACACTATCTACAATCTATTATACAGTCGTATTTTCTCCGACAAAACTGACCTGGTCAATCACCTCCTGGATCTTAGGATGGAATTTTTCCAACTGGAATACAAACCAAAAGTGATAGACAAGCAAAATAAGCAAAGTGGCAGCCACCAACAGGGACAGTCTGCTCACATACAAAGAGACCCAGGATGAAGCCTGAGTGCCCCTAGTTGTAACCTATAGCCCACAGCTGGAGATTCTATACAGGATTGCCAGGGAACGCCAACTGGTGCTACATGGGGACAACAGACTTAAAGAAATACTCCTAGTCCCCTCTCTCCTTTTCTTTCGACAGCCACCAAACATGCAACAAATTATTGTGTGGAGTGCCCTGAAGATGGCATCTCAATCTGCCTGCAAAGCAGGTACAAGACCTGTAGGTATATTCATACCACTGACAGTATACCTGTCCCACAGTCACCTGCACATAGACAAAATCAGGTGGTCATTTTCCTGCAGGTCTTCCAATGTTATGTATCTCATTATGTGTGTGCGGTGTCGCACCACAGGCCTCTATGAGGGGCAGAGACTTAGTGTATGAACTTGCACAAATTAACTATTATGTATAAGCACGACAGTGTCTGCACATTTCTTCGGAGAAGATGATTTTATTGAGGATTTATGAGTTGTGGTTTCTAATGGGACATTTTATGAAGACGACGGAGAGGAAAAAATGGGAACATAAGCTAATGCAAAAAAATCAGACTCTGCAATATGGGCTCAATATACATGCTAGCTTTATGTCACACTGTGTGAACTGTGGGGGCCACAAATCACTACCTGACAGCAAACAGATATCAGCAAGAGTTAATGATCCTCTTGTCACACCTTACAAGTTTCCAGATTGTTTATTTCTTGACCTGAAGTATAAGGGCTTGTTCACACGGAGTATACACTCCGTGTTACAAGCGCTTTAGGGATCCATCTTGGGGTCTGCTCTGTCGGTCCCCTAGAGCAGTGATTTTCAACTAGTGTGCCGCGACACATGGTCGGGTGTGCCGCGGGGAAAGTTCCCCAAACTATGGTGCGCCCTGTGTTTTGTTCAGGGCCGTTCCTAGGGGCGGGCAGGGCGTGCGGTCGCCCGGGGCGCCGAGGCTCCGCTCACCCGCGGGGGGCGCCGCGGCCGCCCTGCCCGCCCGGAGGAGCGCCCCTGACTCTGCGCGACTGTTTTATAACAGCCGCGCAGAGCCAGCAGCTGCAGGGAGGAGGCGGGACGGATCGTTCCTGTCCTGACTCCTCCCCTGTATCAGCGTCACAGGGGGCGCACAGCTCTCACCGCGCCCCCTGTGACGCTGGGTCTCCTCGGCTGGCAGCTCTGCCGCCGATGAGACCCCTGGGAGCTGCGTGCAGCGTAAGCAGCGTGATGACGTCACGCTGCTTACACCGCTCTGCAGCTCCCACTGCTGAGCAGCTCCGGACCGGGACGCGCGGACCCAGGTGAGTAATCTTTTGTTATTTTATAATTACTTACAGGGGGCATCACTGGCTACAAGAGGGGCACACTGGCTACAATGGGGGCATCCTGGCTACAAGGGGGGCACACTGGCTACAAGGGGGGCACACTGGCTACAAGAGGGGCGTCCTGGCTACAAGGGGGGCACACTGGCTACAAGAGGGGCACCCTGGCTACAAGGGGGCATCACTGGCTACAAGGGGGGCATCACTGGCTACAAGGGGGGCATCACTGGCTACAAGGGGGGCACACTGCCTACAAGGGGGGCACACTGCCTACAAGGGGGGCATCCTGGCAACAATGGGACACACTGGCTACAAGGGGGCACACTGGCTACTAGGGGGGCACAATGGCTACAATGGGGGCATCACTGGCTACAAGGGGGGCATCACTGGCTACAAGGGGGGCATCACTGGCTACAAGGGGGGCATCACTGGCTGCAAGGGGGGATCACTGGCTACAGGGGGGGCATCACTGGCTACAATGGAGGCACATTGGCTACAGGGGTGGGCATCTCTGGCTAGAATCGATATTATTAACTATATGTATAATATGTACTGTTTTAGTGTCATTTTGTGCCATTTTGGTTGGTGGTGTGCCCCGGGATTTTTTAAGTGTAAAAAGTGTGGCGCGGCTCAAAAAAGGTTGAAAATCACTGCCCTAGACGGATCTAACAATTAGCAGTGAGATTCTCACTGCTCGCTGTGCTGAACACAGAGCGGCGTTCACATGAGAGAACACCGCTGCGTGTTTCAGTAGCGCAGCTCTGCTCCGTCTTGAAAAGAATTGACATGCGTTCTGTCATGTGAACGCCGCTCCGTGTTCAGCACAGCGAGCAGTGAGAATCTCGCTGCTAATTGTTAGATACGTCTTAGGGACCAACAGAGTAGACCCCAAGACGGATCCCTAAAGCACTTGTAACACGGCGTGTATACTCCGTGTGAACAAGCCCTAATGTTGTAAATAACTACCCTGCTTAAAATGCATTTTGTTATTTTTAAAGAGCCTTTGAAGACCCATATCTTATGTGTATAAAAAAGTGAATTTTCAGTTTCTTGTATAACAACATATCTGATGGAGAGAGATAGTACTCTCGAAAGTTTACTGTCACATCTGTGTCTGTTGTGGCCCCTGCGACGTCCTCTGTCCGTGGGATGTCCTGTTAAGTTCCGTTTGCATCGCCAGTCTAAGCGCAGCCCTAGACACTCTGCTGTGTTGTTTTCCTGACACACCTGTCTACTGCTGATGGCCTGGGCTGGAACTGGTTAATCAGTCAGGGATGATTGACAGACGTCATCACCACTACTCTCTGTCCATAATGCCAGGGAGTGGGTCTAATCACATTCCTATTTATTACTCCTCCTGACTGATGGCCCTTGCCGGTGATAGACCAGTCTTAAGCTGGTGTGTGCGTTGTTAGGCTGGATCCACACAGCATCGGACAAAAACCGTCCGAAAGCCGACCGTTTTTTTTTTAGATGCATGACCGCGGTTTTTGTCATGTTTTGCGCAAAAAACGCGGTCGGTTTTAGCTTTTTTTCCGTCGGCCGTACAATTTAATATATACAGGAAACCGACAGAAAGACGACGGAAAATTATCTGAAAAAAAAAACCAACCCGTGTATACTTTTTTCAGATAATTTTCTGCCGTGTTTCTGTTGGTTTCCCATATATATTCAATTGTGGACTACAGGTCATTTTTTTTTTTTTTTTTAAAGTCTGTGGGCATGCAAAACGATCAAATTTTCAGTGGTTTTAGAATCCTAAAACCATCGAAAATACAATTGTTTTTGCATGTTGTGTAGACATAGTCTTATAGTTTAGCTGGTTCTTGATCTATTGCTGTTCCTCCAACTCTCCTCTTGTCTCACGTTTTTGTACATTTTTGCCGGCTCTGGTTTTGACTCTGTCCGTCTGACTTCCTATTTCTATAAGTCCATTTTCGTCTGTCTTTCTGTGTGCACGTATCTAGGTAAGGAACTGTCACCCAGTTGCCACCGGTCATCAAGGGCCGGATGGGCAAGTAGGCAGAGACAGACTTGGGGGGGCCTAGCCTAGGTCTCACGAGCTTTCTCCTTCTCTGCTCACCTGCCCCAGGGATGGCTAACACTTACCATGAAATATACTCAACGTCTAAAAGTTTAGCCTCTTCCACTCCAAAGGAAGAGCATCATTGCAAGAATGGCCACCACACCACACTATTACTTATTGAGAAGATCATAGAAGCTCACCCTACCATGTATTCCAGTCATCAGACTATAGGGCTATTTGGTCATGTCTCCTTTGGATGCTGCTGTTACTACGCCATGTTATGCCTATTAGTGTGGGAGTCACGTAAGACAGGTCACCATGAAGTGGCAAGTGGGCTTATAAACTGTGATCAAAATGTGTACTAAGAACTCTATGTACATTTTTATATTTTTTTCTACATGTTTGTAACACAGAGGGCAAACAATAATCCTATTTACATTTATATCAATTATACATATCATGACTGATCTATAGAATATACTACATATGCTTGATCAGTGAAGTTTTATTGCTGGGACTCCACTCTTCAAGAAGTGTCTCATGTTCCCCAGCATACGCATTACAGCTAAAGGGTGTTAGAAGGAGAAGACAGCAGACTTTATGGCACATGGCAAGCTATTTCCATATCTTTCTTTGACGCTTACCCTGTACTTTACTCTCCTTTGAACAGCAAAGTCTACAACACGAGACATTGGACTACTCTACTAGTGACTGTGGATGTCCCAATGGTTAGGGCCCACATTTATGCATGGCGTAGGGCCCCATAGGGCCATAGCAGTCATAGGGCCCCATAGCAAAATTAGACAGGGCCCCACCTCCTAATAGGAAACTCAATAATTAAATCCATAAATATAGTGCTATATATTAGAGAGCCCACAAAGCACTGCAGGGTAGCAGAAACTCCCCATTATCTACAATATGATGCAATGTTCTCACACCTGAGAGGGCCCTCTCAAGCTCTGGGCCCCACAGCAGCTGCTATGGCTGCTACTGCTATAGTTACATCCATGCTTTTATGTCATATCCTATAGATCAGCATAAAGGCTCATAAATATTCATTATAAGTTCTGCCCTAACCTAGCTCTCTCTTAATTTATAATTTAGCAACGTCCTTCATATTGATAGTTAACTGGCCAATTATGCACTAATGACCATTACTGAGAAAACAAGTCACAGCCTCGCTACAAGCTCCTCTCCATAGACTTGTTCAGGTCTATACTGTTGTTCATAGAAGCCACATGTTAGTCTTGGAGATGAGAGTTTTAGCTTTTCTTCTCTTACATTCATAAACTTGTTCACTGGAAGATGTTCCTGTCCTTCAGAAATTGTGTAGAAAAGAAGGTTAGCCAGGCGATGTAGCACAGTATTGCAGGTTATTCTGAAATGAAAGAACAAAAAAACCTTATTTGATGTTCCTGATGTACACACATCCATCAGTACTCTGGAAATCACAGACATTACATATAAAAAAATATTGTTTGCCTTCTATCGTTCAAAGGACAATAACTTTTGCGTACGACTGGAGGTCAATGTCTATTTTACACAAGATGATTGGCACATTGTAAACTGGTGTTACACATAACACAGCCAACAATGTGACATCTCTAATAAACAAGAAAAAAAAGCTTGAAGCACGTAAAGTATATCAGGCTTTATATTAACCAATTCAACACTGGAGGGTTACCCACCTAAGACTTCCTACGTGCATAGTTTTTGTGGCATTTTTTCTCATTTGTGAAAAACCCAGTTTTTGACCAGCATTTTTTTCCTTAGCTGAAAAGGAGGAAAGTTTCTCATTAAAGGGAAACTAAAACCATGAATGCTCCACTAAAATATAAATATTTTTAATTAACCTCAAGGAAAAAAAGCTAGGACACTAGTGCCACCTATTGGATGTAGCATTCCTCAATTATATCCAACTCACTGAGCCCTAAAAGGGTTTTGCCACAAAGTAAAATTGACGTGGGAAGTTTGCAGATTAAATAATAAACATTTCCACCATTCATCATTATTAAAAATTCTGCACCGTTTTTCTTTTAGCCGCTCCTTTAGTGATCCATTGTTTACAGCTCATCTCCAGGGGATACGACCAGGGCCGAGAGCTCCTCACGCCTGGTCGCACATGCTCAGACATCACCTCTCCTCTCAGGCAGCTACTAATGTTCAAACCCCAGGTGCTGTCACACTACTCCCGTCCTCTGTACTCCTTAGTAATTAATTAAAAGGTGCAAATAAATAAAAAAAATAAACCTCAATCAGGTATGTGCCTTGATGAAGAGAAAAAAAAAATCACAGGTTTGGTTCCTGCAGGGATTTAAACCTAGGACCCTTGTGCTGTGAGGCAAAAACTTTACCTATGAGCTACATTGTAGCTACTCACAGCTCTCTATATAAACAGACCTTACTTTGACTAGAGAGAGAAAAGGCATGGTGATGTCATCCTGCTGGGTCACAGGATATGCAATTCAAACAAATCACACACGCCCCCTTCTGAGCACAAAGAGCTGAAGAGCTGGATGCAGGAGGTATGAGATGAGATTGTGGCAAAACCCCTTTAAAAGATGACTAGGAGATTAAAGCCAAGCCAACACCCAGTTACAGTGCAGAGTAGGGTACTGGTTAGCTGGGCTTTTGAGCTGAATTTAAAGCCTCTAATTCTGCCGGCCAATAACCCTATTCTGCACTGATGAGGGGCAAACATCTAGAAACAGCAGGCTGTAGATGGATACTGCCTTGGCTTTAAAAGGGTTTTCTCACCATGATATTTCACATAGCCACTGGCAGCTTAAGACTCACAGTGCCTGGTCAGGCTGTGAGTGGTTCTATAGCAGTGGTTAGCAAACTATAACTCTATAACTAGCTGATCGGTACAGCGACAAAAGTACAGAAGATTTAGGGCATGTCCCCACAGCATGGGTTTGCGGCCGGTTGTTCAGACGGTTTGCAGTTTTGCAGATCGTCTGAAAAACTGGCCGCAAACGAGTACAACAGGCCTTTATGGAAAACCCGTGCAGCAGTCCCCTCTGCATGGGTTTTCCACCCGGCGGTTTTTCAAACTGCCGGCCGCCCGAAAAACATTGAACATGCACATTCTTCCATCCGGTTTTAGGACGGAATATGTGCATGTCAATGTGAAAGGGGAGGGCTTTTCTCCCCTCATCGCAGAGAAAAACTGTCTCCTCCATGGCCATGGGGACGGAACTAAAACCGGACAAATACTGGTCGGATAAACCGACCGGTATTTGTCCTCTGCCATTGGGACATGCCCTTACACTGTTGGAAAACAAAGCTACAGAGCTACAAAGAGTGAAAACAAGTGTTTATCAAAGGTAAACAAGCAAATCTTGTTAGAGATAAAGACTCTGCTCCAGGGCAATATCAAAAGAGTAATGTATTTAGAAAAGTTTTTATTTACGTTTTTGGAAATGTTGACTGTTAAAGGGGTTGTCTCACTACAAGGATTGCTTTTTATGTTAAAGATCTTGTAGAAACTCTTCACTTTGCAATATATGTCCATTAACAGTGTCCTACCTATTCTGAGATATCCCCTCTTGTATGGGCAGCATCAGCTCCTCAGGTCACTATAGTTACAGACCTGTTTGATCTCTCCTGATAGGCTTCCAGCAATGGTCACTATAGCTACAGACCTGTTGTTCTCAGCAGCTTGAGTAGCCAGTAGAGGCCAGTTAACATACCCCTGAATTCAAAAATGAAACTTAGAAAACAGGACTGAGGTAAGATGAACTGATGTAGTGAGACAACCCTTTTAATCATTGTAGTGAGAAAACCCCTTTAATCTCATAGTCATGTCTCAAGGGTTAGTCAGCCGGATATGACTAGAGTACATCCAGTAGGTGGCACTGGAGTCCTAACTCTTTTCCTTGAGCTTTTTTGAATTTTTTATTTATTTAGATATGAGTTTTTATTTTCAGGCATTACCTTACTTATAAAGAAGTCTATGTAAAAATACTTGAAAAAGTAGAAGGTTGTAAAAAATGGGAAACAACATCACAAAAAAAAATGCTCTATTCGCCTCAACCCAAATCTTACTGTAGAGTTTTATGCCAAAAAAAACAGCACAAATTGCCAGGGAAATTGCTGCAAAAATGCTATTTTCCAAAAGATAATATGTGTGACACCAGCCTGACAAGAGCAGACAATGTCACCTTTTGCACAATGTTATCTAACTGGAAACTGGCAGAAATGTTGTTGTTTCCGTTCTTATTCTAATATACAGCAAAATCCTATAATAGCATGTTTATATGAAACACTGTGTGCTCACAACAATGACCCTTCAGTCTGGCTTTTGTTCAGCTTTTACACCAGCCTGCGTTTTATTTTGCTCTAAAGTTGTATTTGTTTTACTGGCTGAGATCTATTTGACAAAATTATTTTGCAATAACTTGTGACACAACAGAAACTTCACCTTGGAAGAATGTTGCACTCACTATAAAAACATTTATCTAGTTGGCAGGTATGCGGGTTATAGAGGCTACAAGGGGAGAGGGAAACGAACAATAGAAAAACCAGAGTTCAGAGAACATATTAGTCATGAGTATTATGGACTGATGACCTAGTGCCTCAAAAATACGCCTGTATTACTGCTCTGTACAAGTTATGACTTCTTCAGTGATGTAATATATCAACACCAGAAGTCTATAGCACTATACTGTACCTTAAAGGGGTTGTCTCGCTACAAAGAATAGCTTTCAAATTGTAGGGAACACAAAATAAAGACATTTTCCAAATATATTGCTTTGTTCCTCTGTTTTCCCTAAGGAGATACAAGTGAATTTATGACCTCCCTGGCTATTTCAGTTCCCTCAGTAACTGACCTGTAAACAATTCTCCCCCTGCTGTTTGTTCAATGAGATAACAGTGAGTGACTTCATCACACAGATCAAGGCAGTGTACCTGCTGCTCAGCAGTAAAAAGCTTGATTTATGTAAAATAAACAGAACTGTAATTAGGGCTTTTGTTTTGGGGATCAGATAAAGCCTTCTGAGAGCAGTTTGAAAAGCTGCTTAGCTAATCTGATCTAATTAGCAACTGAAAGCATGGAGCATGGAGCTGTATGCAAATGAGTCAGTCTGAACCAGGAAGTGACAGAGTATTTCATTCATGCATTCTGTGAAACTCTGTAGGGAGACAACTCCTTTAAGCTAGAAGCATACACAGGTTTTTTTTTTGCTTTTTTTTAGATTCATACAGATCCTCTAAAAAATATATTGTCATGTTCTATTAGATCCTTTATAAAGGAGGCAAAATACAAAGTCACGCTTGAGTGTGCCTACGGCTGTATTATATGGGCCCATTGAGTTCATACCCCATTTTACAGGCTCAATGTCTAATGTTCAAAAAATCTTATTATAGACAAAAAATTATATGAAGTGTAAGGCGATGTTCACACGGCTTATTTCAGAACAGATCTACGTCGGATTTCCGATCGTAAATCCGTTCCGAAATCAGTTGAAAATCAGTTGCAAATAAGTGTCACAAATTGTGGCACATATTTCGCGACGGATTTACAATCCCCATTCATTATATGTGGTGAATCCGTCGCGAGATCCGGCTCAATAAGTGACAGGACCATTGTTTTTCCGGCCGTTTTGCGGCCGCAAATACGCCTCGCAATACGGCACGGAAATACGTGTCGTCTGAACGACGACACGTATTTCCCATTGAAAGCAATATTAAATGGCCTGTTACTTATTTCAGACTGATTTCGGAACGGATTTACCATCGTAAATACGGCGGCAAATCCATTCCGAAATAAGCCGTGTGAACGAGGCCTAACGATGGTGTATATTCTAAAAAAAGAGAAAAAATGTAAAGGAAAATTTTAAAGGGGTTGTCTCACTACAAGGATTGCTTTTTATGTTAAAGATCTTACAAAAACAAGTCATTTTGCAATATGTGTCCATTAACAGTGTCCTACCTATCCCTAGATATCCCTTCTTGTATGGGCTGCATCAGCTCCTCAGGTCGCTATAGCTACAGACCTGTTTGATCTCTCCTGATAGGCTGCCAGCACTGGTTGCTATAGCTACAGGCCTGGCTTCTACTGCAGCCTAGTGGAAGCCAGTAAACACGCCCCTGAATTCAAAATGAAACCAAGAAAACAGGACTGAGGTATGAATCTATGTAGTGAGACAACCCCTTTAAGCAATGGCTGTAATTTACAATAGATCCTGGATGAACAAAACAAATTTTTTTTATCCTTTTCCTGTTTGAGTCTTTTTTCTATTTCTCCTTAGAAAGACTGGTGTGTGTGGCAGAGATCCAACATTAAAGGGGTTGTTTTACAGAGCCACAGCTAGTTTCAGACCCACACTTCCTGGTTAGACTGTATAGCAGTGATGGGCATATCAGCTCTGCTATTCCTAGCTATTCCTGTTATAGTGACATAAGTGCAGGAGGTATGAAAACTATTGTGCACAAGGCTACAGAGCTCTAAAGGGTTAAATGGGTTGTTTCACTACATAGATTCATTCCTCAGTCCTGTTTTCTTGGTTTCATTTTGAATTCAAGGGCGTGTTTACTGGCTTCTACTAGACTGCTGTAATAGCCAGGAATGTAGCTATAGCAACCATTGTTGGCAGTCTATCATGAGAGACTAACAGGGCTGTATCTATAGTGACCTGAGGAGCTGATGCAGACCATACAAGAGTGGATATCTAGGAATAGGTAGAACACTGTTAATGAACATATATTGCAAAGTGACTTGTTTTTTGCAAGATCTTTAACAGAAAAAGCAATCCTTGTAGTGAGACAACCCCTTTAAAGATTGTAAGTAAGTAATATAAACAAGCTCCCATCTTTTAAGATAAGGAACACAACAGGAATGATGTCACCATGCTGGCCACTATTGTTGCCTGTAAGAGCAGAGAGAGGTGGCCAGTAACTATGGAAGCTTGTATGCAAAAGCAGGATCATCTCTAACCCTGAAGAGAAGAAAAATCAGAAAAGCAATGTATTTGGTAATAATCTATATTTACTTTCACCTGCATGTTTAAAGCTAATCAATGAATACCCCCTTAAGGCATCCATTGATTATTTTACATACAATATGATCAATAATAAGCCAACAATAATTTTTAAAGTAGCCTAGACACATGGGATTGAAACTGGCTGCCAAAAGCAGAAGAAATCAGTTATTTGATTATAGTTTTAGACAATAGCTTCGCAAAGATAACATAACACGTTAGAATAACTAGGATTTTGGAGTAAGGTCATTGATCCAGGGATGTATTCCGATTGCCAGATTGGAGTCAGGAAGGAACTTTTTTCCTAGAATGAGGACAATTGTCTTCTACCTCATGGAGGTTTTTGCCTTCCTCTGGATCAACGTTATAGGAAAATAGGCTAAACTGAATGGACGTCTGTCTTTTTTCAACCTTTCACATTATGTAACTATGGAACATTAAAGAGAACCTGTCACATAAATTATGCTCCCCTTGCTGAGGGCAGAACAAGCTAGTGACAGACCTGCTGTTTCCAGCGTTGTGTCCCATATTCTTTAAGATGCTGGCGTTTTCGTGTATTGAATGCTCAAATCTGCAGTTTTCAGCCAGAAGAGTCATTCGTAGAGCCAGTTAAAGAGTCAGTTTTTTTCATACCCCGCCCACCTGTGGCTAGCCCCGCCCACCTCAACTGATAAACCTATTACTTTGAATAGGTAGAAACATGTGAATAATTGTCAGTGGGCGGGGATAGCCTTTGGTGGGTGGGGCTAACACCAACTCATGAATAAGATTTGAGGGGTAAATGCTCTAAAATTACAGCATCTTACAGAATAAGGGACACAGCACTGGGAACAGCAGGTCTGACACTGGCTTGTGCTGTCTTCAGAAAGGGGGTACAATCTATGTGACAGGTTCCCTTTAAGGGTCAGTCCACACGGCAAGGTTTTTGGTCGGATTTTCAGACAGTTTTTGGATTTGAAAACCATCTGAAAACTGACCTGCAACCATCCCCATAGACTTTAATAGGAAATCCGTTCAGCAGTCCACATGGAATGGATTTTCTGCCAGATGGTTTTTTTATACCGCCGGTGTTCCGAAAAAATTTCAACATGCAGAACATGTGCATTTCAATGGTTGAAGGGGATGGTGAATCCGCAAACTGCGGACAAAACCGTCCCCCCCAAACCATCCAAAAGACAACAAAATACCGGCCGGATTCTTAAAACAGAATCTGACCGGTATTTTGTCACTACCGTATGGACGGACCCTAAAGGTATATGAACACGTGGCAGATTTGTTATTTCTACTACCGAATCATCTGTACTAAGATAAATGGAAAATAGTGTAAATATTTATTACTCTTAGAATCATGCAAGTTATAAATTGGTCCAACACACAAAATAATTAGCACCAGATTATACCATAAATAATCTAGTAAATTAATAATTCAGCAGTCTGTCAGATAAAGATCAGGTACTTGTTGTTTACAGAAAAGACCATTAATAACTGTCTGAAAGTTATGAAAAACAGCTTACAAGTCCGCTTCTGGCTCCAGGGTTGCAGCAATAACTCATTTAAAAAGTTTCTAAATACCTCAGAAAAGGAATGGAGGCCTAAAAAAGTCCCAGTGGAGATCAATGTTCACAGCTTTTAAACTGTACGTGCAAAAATTGGAGTGTAAGAACTAATCGGACAACACAGTTTCTACATGTCTGGTGTAAGGCAAATACATTTTAGAGTAGGTAAATCAAATTATGGTGGTGGTGTGGAAATCTGGCAATTTGAATGCCACGTCCACACCTTTAAGTGCACATTAAACCATTGCAGAGCAATTTATGCCATGTGACAAAGCACATTATCCTGCAGAAAGAGGCCAATGCCATTAGGAAATATTGTTGCCATATACAGTGGGTAGGTAAAGTATTCAGACCCCTTTACATTTTTCACTCTCTCTTTCATTGTAGCCATTTGGTAAAATCCAAAAAGTTCAATTTTTGCTCATTATTGTACACTCTGCACCCCATCTTGAAAGAAAAAAACAGAAATGTAGATATGTTTGCAAATTTATTAAACAAGAAAAACTGAAATATCACATAGTCATAAGTATTCAGATCCTTTGCTGTGACATTTCCTTCTGATCCTCCTTGAGATGGTTCTACTCCTTCATTGGAGTCCAGCTGTGTTTAATTAAACTGATTGGTACTTGATTAGGAAAGGCACACACCTGTCTATATAAGACCTCACAGTGCATGTCAGAGCACACGAGAATCATGAGGTCTAAGGAACTGCCCAAGGAGCTCAGAGACAGAATTGTGGCAAGGCACAGATCTGGTCAAGATTACAAAAGAATTTCTGCAGCACTCAAGGTTCCTAAGAGCACAGTGGCCTCCATAATCCTTAAGTGGAAGAAGTTTGGGACGACCACAACTCTTCCTCGACCTGGCCGTCCAGCCAAACTAAGCAATCGTGTGAGAAGAGATTTGGTGAGAGAGGTAAAGAAGAACCCCAAGATCACTGTGGCTGAGCTCCAGAGATGCAGTAGGGAGATGGGAGAAAGTTCCACAAAGTCAACTATCACTGCAGCCCTCCACCAGTCGAGGCTTTATGACAGAGTGCGCCGACGGAAGCCTCTCTTCAGTGCAAGACATATGAAAGTCGCATACAGTTTGCAAAAAAGACACATGAAGGACTCCCAGACTATGAGAAATAAGATTCTCTGGTCTAATGAGACAAAGATTGACCTTTTTGGTGTTAATTGTAAGCGGTATGTGTGGGGAAAACCAGGCACTGCTCATCACCTGCCCAATACAATCCCAACAGTGACACATGGTGGTGGCAGCATCATGCTATGGGGTTGTTTTTCAGCTGAAGGGACAGGACGACTGGTTACAATTGAAGGAAAGATTAATGCGGCCAAGTACAGAGATATCCTGGATGAAAACATCTTCCAGACGCTCTGGACCTCAGACTGGGTCAAAGGTTCTTCTTCCAACAAGACAAAGACCATAAGCACACAGCTAAAATAACAAAGCAGTGGCTTCAGGACAACTCTGTGACCATTCTTGACTGGCCCAGCCAGAGCCCTGACCTAAACCCAATTGAGCATCTCTGGAGAGACTTGAAAATGGCTTTCCACCAGGGTTCACCATCCAACCTGAGGGAACTGGAGAGGATCTGCAAGGAAGAATGCAAGGAAGAATGGCAGAGGATCCTCAAATCCAGGTGTGAAAACCTTTGTGCATCCTTCCCAAGAAGACTCATGGCTGTACTAGCTCAGAAGGTGCTTCTACTCAATACTGAACAAAGGGTCTGAATACTTACGACCATATGATATTTCAGTTTTTCTTGTTTAATAAATTTGCAAAAATATCTACATTTCTGTTTTTTTCTTTCAAGATGAGGGGGGGGGGGGGGGTGGGGTGGTTGCAGAGTGTACATTAATCAGCAAAAAAATGAACTTTTCGGATCTTACCAAATGGCTGCAATGAAACAAAGAGTGAAAAATTTTAAGAGGTCTGAATACTTTCTGTACCCATTGTATATGGTCTGCAACTCTGTTTAGGTAGGTAATAAGTGTCAAACTAAACTCCAGACAAATTCCAACACCCTAAGCTTCCTAAAACACATTTCCCAAGGTGCTTTCATAATGCATTCTGGTGTCATCTTGTTCCCAGGGAAGCAACACACCTGGAACCGACCATCAACATGACGTAAAAGAAAACATAATTTATCAGATCAAACCACCTGTTTCTTTTACTCCATGGTCCAATTCTAATGGTAGTGTTGGTTTTGTCGGTGATGGACAAGAGTTAGCATGGCCATCAGGCCAGTCTGAGAATATGAAGTCCAAGCACGCTGTGCTGTCTGATACTATTCTATCACAGCCTTAAAGAGGTATTCTGATTTCAATGATTAGCTTTAAACATGTAAGCAAATGTAAATAAAGACTTATAACCAAACACACTGCTGTTCTGATTTTGTTTCTTTTTAGGGTTAGGAGCAGATCTTAACTCCTGCTTTTGCACACAAGCTTCCCTAGTTACCGACCACCTCTCTCTGCTCTTACAGGCTGCAGAAGTGGCCAGAATGATGACACACTCACTGCTGTGATTCTTATCTTGAAAGAGTTTGTGTATATTACTTACTAACAAGTTTTAACCCTTTAGAACGCTGCAGCCTTGTGCACAACAGTTTACAAACCTCCTGCATTCATGTCACTATAACAGGAATAGCAGAACTGATATATCAATTACTGCTATAGAACCACCCAGAGCCTAACCAGGAAGTGGGACACTGAAACTGCCTGTGGCTCTGTAAAAACAGCACGGTGAGATAAACCCTTTAAAGGGGTATTCCAATCACATTGATTAGCTTTAAAAATGTAGGCAAAGGTAAATAAAGACTTTTACCAAATACATTAATGTTCTGCTTTTGCTTCATTTCAGAGTTAGAGCAGTTATATTATCTCCTGCTTGTCTACAAAAACTTACCTAGGTTACTGGCCCTCCCTCTCTTCTCTAGAGCCCTGGTCTGGATCGTGATATCACTTCCCGCTATGTCTTATCAACAGCACAGGAGCTTGTTTATCTTTCTTACAAACTTTAACCCTTTAGAGTGCTGTAGCCTTGTTTCCTGCTGTTTAATCTCCTCCATCACCAATGTCTCTCTTGCAGGCTCAGCTAGGAATAGCAGAGCTGATATGTCAGTCATTGCTTAGAAATGCTCACAGCCTGAACAGGAAGTGGGAGCCGGAAGCTGACTGTGAAGAGCAGGCTCTGTGAAAAAGCCAGATGGGAAACCTATTTAAAGGGGTTTTATCGCTACAAAGATCATGTCTCAGATTATGGGGACAGTAAAAATAAGCACTTTTGTAATTGGTTTGCATTACCTCTGTCACTTGTTTTATCAGATATTAGCTTTTCTGTATATCTGTATTCTGTTTCTGCTGCTGCTAGTCGGGACACGCCCCCTGGCAGGATCCTGCCCGGACACGCCCCCTGCACTGTGATTGGCTGGCTGACATTTCATTCACCCTGTTGGGATATGCCCCCAGACAGGAAATGCCCCGGCCACGCCCCCTGCACTGTGATTGGCTGCCTGCACACTCTGTGCTTTCTCCCCTCTGAGCTGTTAAAATTGATAGTGAAACCAAGGGCTGCTGTCTCTATACTCATCTCCCAGCTGTAAGGTGAATGATCTGGGCAATTACTGGCTGTTTAAGTCACAGATTCCCTCATATAACAGAGTCTTATACAGGATGCTACCTATTATCAGGGGGAGAGAAGGGTAGGAGTGCAGTGTGTATTGCTCCATATAACCCAGTCTGGGGTGGGGGCAGTGTACACTTCTCACATGTCTCATCAGTTCAGGCTGTGTGTATAACTGCATGTACCACAGTCATACAGTCTCCTGTCTGGTAACAGAAGGGAAGGAGGGTGGTGGCAGTATACACTCCTCACATGTCTCATCAGTTCAGGCTGAGTGTATGACTGCATATAGCCCAGCAAGGAGCTTGTGGAGCCTGAAGGCTGCAGACATTAGAAGCATGCAGGAGGCTACAGAGCTGTTATATCCAGACAACCTTCTGCATCCCCTGCTTCATACAAAATGATGATGTCACAGTTCTTCAGTGAGGGGGAGACACGCCTCCTGGGAGGAGAGACACGCCTGCTGAGAGGACAGACTCGCCCCTGGATCTTAGCAAGTTGTGCTACAGTAGCTGGTCAGTGGGATTCCACTGGTGTTTTTTGCTGCTCGCATGCTTCAATGAGCCATGGGTGCCTGTGGCCCTTTTGCCCTGTGGTATTCTTGTACCACTTTTAGCAGCTACTAACCAAATTGTACCGGGAATACCCCACAATAATTTTGTTTTGAGATGTTCTGACCCAGCTGTCTAGTCATTACCATTTAGTCCTTGTCAAAATCACTTTGATCCTTTAGGCCACCTTTTCTGCATTCAACTAACCTACTACAAGAGCTGACTGTTTACTTGCTGCCTCATATATCCCATCCATTTAGTGGTGTTACATCCACAAGATAGTCAATGTTATTTACCTAATAGTTTTAAATACACAGTGTCTCACAAAAATGAGTACACTCCTCACATTTTTTGTAAATATTGTATAATATCTTTTCATGGAACAACACCGGAGACATGACACTTTGATACAATATACTGTAGTCAGTGTAAAGCTTGTGTAACAGTTTAAATTTGGTGAAACCTTAAAATAACTCAACATACAGCCATCAATGTCTAAACCGCTAGCAACAAAAGTGAGTACACCCCTAAGTGAAAATAGACAAATTGTGCTCAGAAAAGGTATGGTCATGGTCGACCAAAGTAGTTGAGTGCATGCGCTCAGCATCATATCCAGAGATTGTCTTTTCAAAATAGACCTATGTGTGCTTCCAGCTGTCAAAGGTTAATGAGGTGGGGTGTCACACTGCATCAAATTGGTCTGCATAACTGTCGTCACGGGATGAAGTCTCTTCTAAAGATGATACATAAGAAAGCCCGCAATTTGCTGAAGACAAGTAGACTAAGGACATGGATTGCTAGTACCATATCCTGTGGTCTGATGACACCAAGATAAACTTATTTGGTTCAGAGGGTGTCAGGCGTGTGTCGTGGCACCCATGTGTGGAGTACAAAGACAAGTGTGTCCTGCTTACAGTCAAGCATGGTGGTGGGAGTGTCATGGTTTGGGGCTGCGTGAGTGCTGCCAGCTGTGAAGAGCTACAGTTCATTGAGGGAACCATGAATGCCAAAAACCTCAGAAACATAGAGCAATATTCCAACATAACAACCCCAAACACTCCTCCACGACAGCCTTGTTAAAGAAAATGAGCATCTGTGTTGCATCTTTAAACGTAAGGTGGAAGAGCATTAGGTCTCTAAAATCCACCAGCTCTATGATGTTGTCATAAAGGAGTGAAAGGATTCCAGTGGCAACATCTGAAGCTCTAGTAAAAATAATGGAGGCCACACAAAATATTGATACTCTGGGCACAATTTGTCCATTTTCACTTCACGGTGTACTCATTTTTGTTACCAGCAGTTTACATATTAATGGCTGTGTGTTGAGTTATTTTGAGGGCACACCAGATTTACATTGTTATACAAGCTGTACACTGATAACTTTACATTGCATCAAAGTGTTATATCTTCAGTGTTGTCCTATGAAAAGATATAATACAATATTTACGAAAATATGAGGGGTGTACTCACTTCTGTGAGATACCGTATATATTGTGAGATGGTGACAGGTGAAGTTGCTGAGGGAAGGTATTTTTCCCCCGAGAGTAATCTCTTACATGGCTTTAGGTAGTATATGGACAGAGGCGTGTCACCGAGAGGCCTGGGCTCGGTGAAGGAAAGCCGACGGTTTTGTATGTCAGTAACACTATGTTACTGACTTGTTTAGTATAAGCGGCTCCAATCCGCGTTTTCCGGGTCGGCTTTTCCTGGAGTGGTCAAAGAGCCGGGCGGGTGGCCACTCCCACGCACCAGATGAGGCTGGCCTATAAAGCCTGGGCCTGCAGGCCTGTGTTTGTTCTCTGGTGGAACTCTGGTGTTAAGAGGGAAGCCCTGCTGGAACCTGCAGACAGTGAGAGAGGAGACCTCTGTTAGTCAGTGCTCAGACGAGCAGGTATTTCATTTCTGTTTGGCCTGAAGCTTAAGGCCTTTTTGCTTTGTTTTTGTACTGGACAAATAAACCCAGGCAGCGCCTGGACGTGAACTGTTACATCCTGTGTCCTTGTCTCTGTCTGCTGAAGCCCATATTGCCTACCTGCGGCTGATCTCCCTCACATATGGTGCTTCGGATGCGGGCAGCGGACGCAAAGAGACATTCACACGTTTAAAGGACATTTGCTATAAACCCATGCCTTGGGTCAAGGCTGCAACTGCGCAGCAATCAGAATCTGCTATTATGGATGAGCTTCTGAAGCAGCTGATTCAGGCGAACTCTAGCCTCCAGCTGATGACGGCGAACCAGCAGAAGGTGCACGAGGAGGCCATGCGAGCTCAGGCTGAAACAAATGCCCTGCTAATAGAAGCCAACCGCCTCACCTTGAAGGAGCAACAGCAGATTAACAGGCAACTGCAGGAACAAGTTCAAGCTGTGGCACAAAGTATGCAGAGGTCATCAGGCTCATTTACCACCACCCGTGCTGCCGTACAGACGTCTTTGCAGAAAATGACGCTCACGGACGACGTCGAGGCCTAGCTTGCTCTCTTCGAAAGGGTGGCAGAGCGAGAGAAACTACCTATGACGCACTGGTTTGAGGTAGTGGCACCATTCCTGACTGGTGAGTCTCAAAAGGCATATTTCGACCTCAGCGAGCAGGATGCCAAGGATTACGCAAAATTAAAGGGTGAGATCCTGGCTCGCTTGGGGGTGAACGTCCATGTGCGGGCCCATCGTGTGCATAATTGGACTTTTTCCGACCACCTGCCAGCTCGTTCCAAGATGTACGACCTGGTCCACCTGCTGAAAAAATAGCTACAGCCGGATGAGTCAACACCTGCATAGATGGTGGAGAAAGTGGTCATGGACAAGTTCATCCGCTCCCTGCCCCTGGAGATCCAGCGCTGGGTCGGACAGGGCAACCCCAAAGACGCCGAGCACCTTGTTAACCTCGTGGAGAGGTACAAAGCCACAGAGGACTTACTCCAAGCTGGGTCTCCTGGACGCCCCAACCCGGGGAACAGCAAGTCGGTCGGAGTACCTGGTAAGACTGTCCCATATCAGAAGGGGGTGAAAAGCGTCCCAAGGGGAGGGGGCCCCGAGGGGGAATAGATGGAGGAGAAAAGAGGCCCCAGATGGACAGGCCGGTCAAGGGCAGACCGGGGCCACGTGTTGTGTTGGCAGTGTCGGGGACCTGGGCATGTTGCAGCGAACTGTCCTCTTACGGTTGAGCCCATGGAGTGCGACTCAGCTAGAAGGAGGTCATTGTTTGCAAGGCCAGTGTGCTCTGCTGGGACTGTTACAGAAACTGATCAGCAACTTTGCCACATCAAGGTGAATGGCTACCCTGTAACTGCTCTACTGGACTCGGGGAGTCTGGTCACTCTGGTGCACGCTAGATTGATTGACCCTACAGCCTTCACCGGACAGGTTATAGGAGTCCTGTGCATCCTTAGGGACACCAAGGACTATCCTACAGCCCTAGTAAAACTTGAGACTCCATGTGGACTTGCCTCTCATGAGGTGGGGGTGGTGAGGTCCTTAATGCCACACGGTAAATCTGGGGAGAGATTTCCCCTGTTCTGGATTTGTGGCAAAACATGGGTTCGGGTATTTTGGGTAGTAATAATGATGTTAATGTATACCCTGTGCTGGACCCAGAACCATTTGACCCTGATGCTACCGTTCAGGGTGTAGATATGATAATGATAATTTTCCCCTAGCTGTTCTTGCATGGGAGACTGATGAACAGGAAGAGGTAGCGGCTATGCCTGATTTTTTCCGGCGCGGGCCGCATCGCCGGGGGCCGTCCCCCGGGCGCACGGGGCCCGGCAGGGGTGCTGCGGCGCCCGCAGCCGTGGCCCTTTCTGCCCTAGGGCGGGAAAAACCCCGTACTTACCACCCCGTCCTGCCCACTTGACACCCCCCGCGCGCATAATCCCCTGCTTAAGGCGCGCGCAGGGGGGACCTGGTCAGGTTTTAAAAGGGGGCCAGCCCCCTTTTTAATTTGGGGTAATTGGGGCCCCGGGGTCCTATATAGGGTGAATTCCCCCAGCACCGCTGCCAGTCTGTTTGGGTTGTTTTTGGACGTTTAAGTGTTTTGGGTTTCAGCTTGTTTTCCCCGGGTTACCAGTCCGCCTGTTATTTTCCTAAACCTTGCCTGTTTGCCCCGGGCCCTGACCGCTGCCTGCCCTACCTGAACCTCTGCCGCCTCCCCTGACCTTTTCTGCTTCCCCGCTACGCCTCCGATTCGATTTTGCACCACGCTGTCCCCGGCCGCCATCGCAAGCAAAATCGGGTAACGCCCTGGTGGGCCCACGCCGCAGCAAGACCACCGCTTTGCGGGGGGCTTGGTGAAAACCGGGGGCTACTTAACCCGTTCCCTGGCGGGGCTTATTTTCTCGCTTGGTTGGCCCAGGGACCCACCCCTTTTCCTTTTTCAGACGACGGGCCATGGATTCCGCGGGGTACCTTTCCCTGTCCCGGGACATAACGACAGCTGTCGCCCACAGAGTAACCATGCCCAAGCTTGCGGCCAAATATGCAAACCCTGCCTCTCTGCCCCCACCGGCTGCCACCTCTGAAAACCTGCATCCGTTGCCCGGCATCTATTGTCTACCTGCTTCAGTTCGGGCCCTCTCGCTTGCCACTCCCCTCTCCTACTTTGGGGGCCCCAAGAAGTGCAGGGGATTCATCAGCCAGTCTCCTCCACCTCGATTGATGGGGCCCCAAATTTCCCCTAAGAGCGACCCAAGGTGGCCTTCATAATCGCCTCTTGTTGGAAAACCCTTTGGGCTTGGGCTCGCACATGGGATGGGGGACCTTGACGGGGGCCCTTTAAAAAACCTTCCTCCGGGGGTTCCGCCCGCTTTGGGGAACCAAAAACCGTATTCCTCCTCCCCGCGCTGCTTCGGCTTCGTCAGGGGACACCATGTGGGGTCATTTCCCTGCGTTTCGCACTCTCGCTTGGGAGCTGGAGGAACAAGAGCGTTGGTGGCGAATTTTGGAAAGGGGCCTCCGGGGCGAATCGGGAGGCTCGCCCTCGGGTCTCCAGCTGCCTTGGTGCCCCTAACCCTTTTTGGCCCCCCCGTGGATTATTCCCCTTTTCCCCGAAAGGCAACGGGAGCTCCCGCCTACAACGGGAAAACCGTCCGTTCCACGCCTTTTTCCCCCGCTTGGCTCCCACGTTCCAGCGGTCCCTTTTCCCTCCTCCGGGGTCTCTGAAGAAGAACCTAGCAGCTGAGAAGCCCACCTGTCCCAGGAGGAACGTTACAGGTCCCCAAAGCGTGTGTTTCTATTGTGGCGGTTTTTTTTGGGCCATTTCAGGGGGACTGCCCGGGTGGCCCCCGGGGAAATTCCCACCTAGGGGCTTGGGAGGGGAAAAACCCTAGGTGTCAAAAACGGCCTTCCCCGTCTGCCATGCCCTTTAAATCTTGGTGCTTCTGGAACACCTTTCAGGCCACCGCCTTTATTGATCTGGACGGAGGAAATTTCAAAACCCAACTGGGCCAGGTTTCGCCCCCCCGGTCTCCTTTGCAAAAAACCCATTTTTGTGTTTGGGGCGGGCGAACCCTTTAAAGGACGCCATCCTTTTTCCGTACGGCTCCCCCCTTCCTGCAGAATTGGGGGCCTTCAAAAGGAAAACTTCCCACTTTAGTCCTGCCTCGGTCCTCCTCTGAATCCTTCTGGGCCCCCTTGGCTCGGGCCCTACTCCGCCCTTGGATTGGAGCACAGGTGAAGTTATGCGGGGGGTTGCATTCACTCCGTTGCTGTCTCACCCAACCCCGTCCTCAGGCCTTCCCTAAAATCTACCAACCTCCTTGGGTTTACCTACGCCTTTTGGGACTTGCTGTGTTTTTTCGGAGAGGCGCCAAAACTCCCCCTCCTCACCGGCCTTACGACTGCCCTTTGCCCTGCAACCGGCTGTACTCCCCCCAGAGGCCGGGTTTATCCACTCTCCGTCCGGAACAAAGGCTTTTCTGATACATAAAGGGAGAACCTCCGAAAAGGGGTTTATCCGTAAGTCCTCGTCTCCGCGGGCCCCGGCTTCTTTTGTGGAAAAAAAGATGGGTCTCTCGGGGCCCTCATCGACTATGGGGGCTTGAATAAAATCACCTAAAGAATCCCCACCCCCCCCCTTTGAATCGGAACTCTTCGACCCCCTGCGGGTGCGAAAAATTTCCAAGCGGATTTTCGGGGTGCTTAAAATTTTGATCCGTTTAGAGAAGGCGACGAGGGGGGAAAACAGCGTTTAATACGCGGGAGGGCCCACTTCGAGTATCTGGTTTGCCTTTTGGGGTCTGCAACGCTCCTGCTGATTCCAAACTTTGTCAATGAACTTCCGGGACCTATTACCGCTGTGTTATTGTCTCTTGGACGATTCAACTTTTCCCCCGGATTCCTTTAATCATCGCCACCCCCGTTTTTGCCCGTCCTCAGGCCCCCGTACCCATCAGCTTTTGCCCAAACCAAAAAGTTCTCTTTGAACGTCCAGCTGCCCTTTTTTGGGACACGTTTGATAAGGGCCCCCGGGTGGATCCCTCAAAAATCTCCGCGTTTTCAGTGGCCACAAAACCCGGGGGGCCTTCGGGGCATTTAACGTTTTCCCAGGATTTGCCAATTTTTAAAGACAATTTTTTCCCACATTTCTCTACGCTTTTGGGTCCTCTGGGGGTCTACCAAAAAAAACCCAAAAACCCAAGTCCTGGCCCCCGGGCTCAAAAAGCCTTCAGCCGTCTCAATCCGCGTTCGTTGCTCTCCGGGTTTGGGCTCGCCCGGGACCCAACCGCCCCTTCATTTTAAGTTGGTTTCCTCCTCGGTGGGTGGGCCGGTTTCGTCCTCCTCAGAGGTCCTCCTCGGGTAAACTGCATACGTCGGATTCTTCTCCAAAACTTTCTCTCCGGGCCCAGAAGGGAAAATTTACCATTGGGGGTCGGAAATTAATGGCCTAAAGTGGCCCCAGAAGAGTGGGTCACCTGCTGGGGGGGGTCGTCACCCATTGAATTTTCACCCACCAAAATAAAAAATTTCCCATTCTTCAGTCGGCTTAAAGCCGAATCCCCGGGGCAAGATGGTCCATTTTTTTTCGCCCCGTTTGATTCCTGCACACTTTCGGCCCCGCCGGGAAACGTCAAAGCTGCGCCCTTTCTCGCGCCTCTGTACGGTGGGGTTTTGGAAATCTCCACCAAACAAATTTCCCCCCCTGAAAGCCTCATCACGGCCCCCTGTGGATCTTCAATGTGTGCCCCCCCGGGAAGACTTGTGGCCCCCGGCTTTGGGCTTGAAATTTAAGTGGGGGACATTTTTCCCGACACGGGCTCCAGGAATCCATAAGTCTTTCAGCTGGTCCCCGCTACTATGGTGGCCCACTCTTGCTCAGACTCGGGGCTTTGTGTGGCCTCTCCTCCGTGCCCCAAATAAGGTTCCTCGCCCCAAAGCCCCCGGGGGTTCTTTGCCTCTCCTGTCCCGGAAAACCCCGGACCCTGTCCCTGGGCCCCTTTTTCCCAAAAATCTTCCACCTTCATCTGGGAAAAAACGGTATAGGGTGGTGACCGATCGCTTCTCGAAAAGGCTATTTATCCCATGCCTGGGTTACCCTCTGCCCCCAGCTGGCCCAACATTTTTTTTAAATTTTTTTCCGCTTGCAGGTCTCCCGTTGCATGTTGTCTCCCCAGAGGATCCATTTGTCGCTAAATTTGGGGGGTCCCTTGGGTTCGTTGCAAAATTCAGTTAGATTTTTTTATCCGCATACACCCTCAAACTAACGGCGTGAACGGGGTTTAACCCGGTGTTGGGGGACCTACTTGCGGCACTTTTTGTCCGCCGTCGGATAACTGGTCGATTTCTCTCCGGGCAGAGTTTTTATAAATCTTTAGAGTCTGAAACCGCGGGGGGGTCTCCCTTTTTTTTTTGTCTTTGGGTTTTCATCCCCCCCAACTCTTTCCCCCCTAGCTACCTCTTTTCTGTCCCTGGGGATCCAGTAAAAAGGGCATCAAGGCTTTGGCAGCTCCCCCACGACAGGCCCGCTAGAGCTTCTGCCCCACCAAACGCGGCTGACAGGGACCGGGAGGGCCCCCGCCCCAAATTTAAACCCGGCGATGGTTTTTGGTTTTTCTGTAAAATACGTCCGTTTTAAGGGGCCCCCTTACAAGTTTGGGGCCCCCCAAAACCGGGTCCCTTTTGTGGGGCTCCAGCAAATTTAACCCCGTCTCCTATAACTTCGCCTGCCCCGATCTCGTTCCCCACGCTTTCACGGTCCCCCTCAAGCCCGGGGGGCTGAAAGCTTCTCCCCCCAGACCTGTCTTTCCCTTCTCCTTTTCTAAGATAACAAAACTTTTAGGCAAGGGGGTGCTGGCGGAAGGGCAGTGGGGGGAAAAAGGTTTTTCTTATCGACTGGGAAAGGGTTTGGCCCGGGGGAAATTCAGGGGGGCCTGAGACCATTTGTCCCCCGATCTCCTCGCTAAATTTCAAAGGAAGAGGGGGGAAGCTAAGGGGGGGGACTGTCACGGCGCGGGCGCCGCAGCCGCCGGGCCTCCCCCCGGGGGCACGGGGGGTCCCCTGGCTGCGGGTGCCCGCAGCCGTGGTCCCTTTTGCCCTAGGGGTGGGAAAACCCCCACTTACCATCCCCCTCCTGTTCCCCGCTCTGACAGCCGCCCCCGGGCATAATCCCTGCTTAAGGCCGGCGCGACGGCTTTGGGCAGGATTTAAAAAGGGGCCCGCGCCCTTTAATTGGGTAATTGTCGGGGGCCCCTGGTCCTATATATGGTAGACTTTCCACACTCGTGCCATCTTTGGTGGTTTTTTTGGGGCGTTTAAGGGGTGTTTATTTTCATTTGATTCCCGGTACGTTTTCCCGACCTTGCCGTTTGCCGCCTGCCCTGACCGTCTGCCCCCTCTGACCATGAACCCCCTGCCGCCTCCCTACCTTTGCCTGTCCCCGACTACGCCTCCGGATTACGATTTTTTCCCAGCTGAAACCCCCCCCCCGCCACGCAAGCAAGTCAAGTCAGGGGTAAGACCTGGTACCTCACGCCGCACAAGACCTCCCGCTTTTCGGGGGCTTGGTGAAAACCGGGGCTACTTAGAAATCCGTTCCCTGGCGTGGCTTAGCTATCATCGCTTGCGTTGGCCCAGCGGATCCACTCCTCCGTTACAATTTAGACATCTCGCGGGATAATTTTGGAACGGCGCAACTTCGAGATCCTACCTTGGCAAGAGCCAGGGAAAATGTTTAAGTGGTGAATGGGGAGCCTCAATACCCAGGGGCTGATACAGTGTTCCCGCCCATGGGAGTCAACCAGGACTTGCTATATCAGGTTAACAAAGTCCGTGGGGAGGTGGTGGAACAATTAATAGTACCCCAGCCCTATCGGAGAATGGCCTTAGACCTCACCCACAAGCATGTATTAGGAGGTCACTTAGAAAGTGAAAAGACCAAAGAGCATATACTCCAGAGGTTTTTCTGGCCAGGAGTTTACACTGATGTGAAGCGGTACTTTGACACCTGCCCAGAGTGTCAGCTGACCGCTCCGATGCCCCATTTCCGCAGCCCTCTAGTGCCATTACCCATCATAGAGGTACCCTTTGAGAGGATAGCGATGGATCTAGTGGGCCCACTAATAAAGTCTGCTAGGGGCCATCAGTACATACTGGTGGTAATAGATTATGCCACCCGCTACCCAGAGGCTGTTCCTTTGCGAAACACCTCATCCAAAGGCATTGCTAGGGAACTATTTAATATGTTCTCCCGTACAGGTATACCGAAAGAGATCCTGACAGATCAAGGAACCCCCTTTATGTCCAGGGTCATGAAGGAGTTGTGTAAGTTGTTCGGTATCAAGCACCTGCGTACGTCTGTGTATCACCCACAGACGGACGGTCTGGTTGAGAGATTCAACAAAACGCTAAAAAATATGCTTAAGAAGGTGGTCAGTAGGGATGGGAAGGACTGGGACTGCTTGTTGCCATATTTAATGTTTTCAGTCAGGGAGGTTACACAGTCATCCACAGGGTTCTCTCCGTTTGAGTTGGTCTATGGGAGACGCCCACGGGGCCTCCTTGATATAGCCAAGGAAACTTGGGAGTATGAGGCAACCCCGTACAGGAGTGTTATCGAACACATCTCCCTCATGCAGGACCGAATTGCTGCAGTCATGCCCATTGTTAAGGAGCATTTACAGCAGGCACAGGAAGCCCAAAGTAGGGTCTATAACAGGTCCGCCAAGGTGAGGAGCTTCAACCCTTGGGGTCGGGTGTTAGTGTTGGTGCCCACCCTAGAAAGCAAGTTCCTGGCACAATGGCAAGGGCCCTATGAAATAATTGAAAAGGTGGGAGATGTGAACTACAAAGTGTACCAGCCCGGTAACCGTAAGCCAGAGCAGCTGTACCACGTCAATCTCATTAAGCCATAGAAGGACAGGGAGACCCTGACGGCGGTAAGCGCCCCCTATAGAGACGTCCCAGAAGTGGGTGTTTCAGAGTCCCTGTCCAAGTCGCAGAAACAGGAGGCCAGGGAATTTATACAACGTAATGCAGACGTGTTTTCAGAGGTACCAAGGCGAACCAATGTCATGAAACATGACATTGTGACAGATCCAGGGGTGAAGGTTCATTTGAAACCATACCGGGTACCAGAAGCTCGGAGGCGAGCCATATCTGAAGAGGTCCAAAAAATGTTAGATCTCGGAGTGATTGAGGAATCAAGAAGCGAGTGGTCAAGTCCTATTGTGTTAATACCGAAACCAGATGGCTCCTTACGCTTCTGTAACGATTTTCGGAAACTTAATGAGGTGTCAAAATTTGATGCCTACCCAATGCCAAGGGTAGATGAGTTGATTGAGAGGCTAGGCCATGCCAGGTACTTCTCTACCCTTGATTTAACTAAAGGCTACTGGCAGGTTCCCATTACGGATAGGGCAAAATAGAAGACAGCTTTTGCTACCCCAGATGGTTTGTACCAATATGTCTGCTTACCTTTTGGTTTGTATGGGGCTCCGGCAACCTTTCAGAGGCTAATGGATGTCATCCTCAAGCCGCATCGTCGGTATGCGTCAGCGTATCTTGATGACATCATTGTATTTAGCGAGGACTGGAACAGCCATCTACCAAAGGCCGTGCTTAATTCCCTGAGAGAAGCGGGGGCTCACAGCAAACCCAAGGAAATGTGCCTTGGGTTTGGAGGAAGCCCGGTACCTGGGGTATGTGATCGGTAGGGATATTATAAAACCTCGGATCAATAAAGTGGAGGCTATACAGAACTGGCCCCAAACCACAACAAAAAGACAGGTGAAAGCCTTTCTAGGCATAGTGGGATACTATCGGAGGTTCATTCAAAACTTCGCGAGTATTGCAGCACCCCTGATTTGACACGGAATAGTAAGTCTGTCATGGTTAGTTGGAACCCAGATGCGGAGAGGGCGTTCCAGGTATTAAAACTGGCCCTCTGCGACAGGCCAGTACTCATTACCCCCAACTTTAAAAAAGAGTTTATTGTGCAGACAGATGCGTCTGACGTAGGATTGGGTGCAGTGCTTTCCCAGGAAGAAGACGGAGAGGAGCATCCTGTCACCTACCTAAGTAGGAAACTCACCCCTGCTGAAAAAAACTATAGCATTGTGGAGCGTGAGTGCTTGGCCATTAAATGGGCCCTTGAGTCCCTCAAATATTATTTACTGGGCCACCACTTCCGGTTAATCACGGACCACTCTCCATTAACCTGGATGTGTCAAGCGAAAGAGAGGAACGCTAGGGTCACAAGGTGGTTCCTAACACTACAAAACTTCAAATTCACCGTAGAACATAGAGCAGGGAAGCTACAAGGTAATGCTGATGCTCTCTCTCGACCGCACTGCATGGTAGCTAAAAGTGTCCGACCCCACAGGTTCGAACAGAGGGGGAGGGTATGTGAGATGGTGACAGGTGAAGTTGCTGAGGGAAGGTATTTTTCCCCGAGAGTAATCTTTTACATGGCTTTAGGTAGTATATGGACAGAGGCGTGTCACCGAGAGGCCTGGGCTCGGTGAAGGAAAGCCGACGGTTTTGTATGTCAGTAACACTATGTTACTGACTTGTTCAGTATAAGCGGCTCCAATCCGCGTTTTTCAGGTCGGCTTTTCCTGGAGTGGTCAAAGAGCCGGGCGGGTGGCCACTCCCACGCACCAGGTGACAGGCCTATAAAGCCTGGGCCTGCAGGCCTGTGTTTGTTCTCTGGTGGAAATCTGGTGTTAAGAGGGAAGCCCTGCTGGAACCTGCAGACAGTGAGAGAGGAGACCTCTGTTAGTCAGTGCTCAGACGAGCAGGTATTTCATTTCTGTTTGGCCTGAAGCTTAAAGGAGTTGTCTCCCTTCAGAGTTTCAGAGAATGCATGAATGAAATACTCTGTCACTTCCTGGTTCAGACTGACTCATTTGCATAAGATCAGATTAGCTTCTCAAACTAAGAACAGGACTTCTTATCTGATCCCCAAAACAAAAGCCCTAATTACAGTTCTGTTTATTTTACATAAATCAAGCTTTTTACTGCTGAGCAGCACAGGACACTGCTGTGACCTGTGTGATGACATCACTCACTGTTATCTCATTGAACAAATAGCAGGGGGAGAATTGTTTACAGGTCAGTTACTGAGGGAACTGAAATAGCCAGGGAGGTCATAAATTCACTTGTATCTCCTTAGGGAAAACAGAGGAACAAAGCAATATATTTGGAAAATGTCTTTATTTTGTGTTCCCTACAATTTGAAAGCTATTCTTTGTAGTGAGACAACCCCTTTAAGGCCTTTTTACTTTGTTTTTGTACTGGACAAATAAACCCAGGCAGCGCCTGGATGTGAACTGTTACATCCTGTGTCCTTGTCTCTGTCTGCTGAAGCCCATATTGTCTACCTGCGGCTGATCTCCCTCACAATATATACAGTTTTAAGAGCAATGCTGCTGAGCAGCTATAGTGGACGTGAGTGAGTAAAGTCCTACAATATGTTAAAGTTTAAAATTTTTGTTATGTAATTAAAAGGTTAAGTGATTTCTTATTCCTTCAGATTTAAGTGTTCTTAATTTCTTATAGAGACATTCATCACTCCATCAAGTATTGTAATGAAGAAAATTGGTTCCTCACTCTATGTAATGAGGACAGAGTGCTCAGTTGAAGGAAGTCAGTTCCCATAAACATGTAGTGTAAATCTGTGGCACATCTTCAATCATACATGCCAACTCTCCCGTTTTTGGCGGCGGGGTCCCGCTATTTGGGGTCCCCCCCCGGCAGAGTTCGCATTCCTCCCGCCCTACGCCACAGGAGGCGGGGGTCATTGAATGGCGCGTCGACAGAGTATCGCTAGTGCGCTACTCTTGGCCGCGCTGGACCAGTTCCACAGGCGGGGTGAAGCGCCCCTGCGCCCGCATCCACCCGCCCGGGAGTCCTCCATGTGCAGGGAGGAGTGCAGGAGGATTCGCTCCCTCCTCCCTCCTCTCCCATGTTATGTCCGGCGCCGGTGGCTGTGCGCCGTCACATCATGACATGACGTTCTCAGGTGGAATGTGAACGCGCGGCTGCATGGAGTGACAAAGGCGCGGCGTGCTCTCACTTCCCCTGCCCGCTGATGGTATGATCGGCCGGGAGGTGTCCGGAGCTGCAGGAGCCTGGTGTAGGTAAAGTCGGAATTTTATTATTTTATTTTATTAGAATAAGGGGGGCTTCTGCTGGACAGAGGGGACATCTAACCTGCAACAGGGGGGGCACTACTGGGCAACAAGGGGACATCTACCTGGCAACAGGGGGCACTATCCTTGGCAACAGTGGGACAATCTACCTGCAACAGGGGGGGGCACTACCTGGCAACATAGGGGGCACTACCGCAACAGAGGGAGGACATCTACCTGGCAAACAGCGGGGGTGCACACCTGTGCAACAGCGGGCGGCACTACCTGGCAAACTAGCGGGGCACCTACCTGGCAAGAATAGGAGTTGAACTGCAGTGCGTACTGTCCCTGGCAGACTGTGATTCTGAACACTCTTGTGTGGCACGCGCACTGCTAGGCCTACGCCAGTCATACGACTGGATGTTGCGACCTCTTCGTCCTTGGATCACAACTCAGTCACAGTGTGATATATACTACTTACCTCTGTATCTACGAACGGGCGGGGCGATGGGGTCGGCGATGGGGCGGACACTGCCACCGACACACACAGCAAGGGGAGATCGATGGGGGCGTAGACTCCATCGCTGCGGCTACACAAGAACAACTGTGGCAGGCACACACATGGCCACATACGCAACACTCTCAGGCCACACGAGACGCGAGAGCTCACACACCTAGCACCTAGGCGGCAAGCGCCCGATACCTGTGCAACGGCACTGGCGGAGGCACCACCGAATCCCAGAGCTACACGAGCGCGGCAACATCCGTATGGGCAACTCTACCTGTCTAACAAGGGGGGCATCTACCTGCACTGTAAGGGGGACCCCTACCTGCTCAAGGGTCTTGGCTTTCTCAATCAGCTCGGTTGGCGCCATATACACGCGAGTGGTCATTACCAACTGCGGCGGTGGGGCTACTCACCCTCCTTGTCATCTACGACAGCGGTAGCGTAGGTGTGTCAACTATCCATAGGGTATCGTACAGTAACGATAGGTGTGGTGATATCAGCGCTTCTTCTTGATACTCTCGACACAAGACGTTGCGGTATGTGGATGCCAACTGACTCACCAATTAGTGCGAGAGCGCTTCGCACGCGGGACTCGCGACCTCTTCACCTATGCGAACTCTTAATAGTGCTAATCCTTTATAATGACACGTTCTCTCACCATCAGGCTGCAAGAGCTACCTCACACATTGTGCCATACTCCGGACCGCGCGATTATCCACATCTCCTGTATCTAGTACTCAACAGGCAAACAAAGAGGACTCATGACCACATAGTCTCTAAAACAATCAACAGGCAATCAGCAAACCATCTGCGCTCCAGATCGAAAACAATAGAGGGTTCACACTATCAATACTGTGCCAACCACCACATTTTATGTGGCGCCCACTACCTTATAACACGAGACTGCCCAGATGACAGCGTGACACCCTAAATTACTTTCGGCTAGGATTGGCCTATATCGGGTGAACGCCTATAGCATTACCTCACGCACTATGTATGAGTCTCTCAACTCTCGTAAGATCTCAAACACCACACTTGTGCTTACAGTGCTCATGCTCCTCAAATCACGGACCTTCCGATGCGATCACTATGTAGTACTCTCAGAGCGACTTGTATAACAACGTGTGTCAACTCGACATGGTGGAATCTCGCGACATTCACGCAAGCCAACAAACTACATACTTAGAGTGAGATAGCCTAAATCTCTTGCCTACACACGTGCCAGTTGGGTCGCACACTACATGCTGTAACACATCCACGAATTCGATGAGGTGATAATCCACTACGAGACTCTTAGATAGAGAGGCCTCCTTCTACACATGCGCGTGAGGACGGCGCGCCTAACTCATTTCGATGTCAGCGCTGCATCATACATCTAGGATGGCTTTCCACCACAGAAGAGCGTGAGCAAACACAGATCGAAAGCAGCTCTAAAAACAACTTGTAGAGTGCTCAACCTGTGTCAAATTCAAGTTCTAGACAGAACAGAGAAAGAGCGGTAGGAGTGGTCACTATTCGAATCTCAATTAGTTGAATATCTTGAATTTATTGAAGAATTGTCAACACGACATTTGTACACTTTTAGTCTGAGCTTTTTGTCATTATCGTGTGGCGACAGTTTTAGAGAGATACATTCTAGCAGTTGCTCTCACGTGTATCATTGTTATGGAATCTGTCACATATTCTTCTTCAGGAGCGTAAGACACGATGTTTCAGACACTCATAGATCTCTGATCTGATATTATAGTTCTTCTAAGGTGTCGGGTGTAGAGCAGTAAGGGAGCATCACATGTAGGTATTATTGATGTGGCGTAGAGACTGGATGACTGGGGTGTGCTAGGTGAAGAGTTCACTTTGGATGGAACAGGTAGCGTGCTATTGACACTCACGGACACATCATCAGAGTACTCTAGAGGTTGTCTATGGCGAGTGGAGTGGATGTTGTGAGTGGATGTGATGTGATGGATGACATGTTGAGAGCGAATAAGTCTTATTATGGACTGTTAGGTGGTGACGAGTCATCAGCGTATTATGCTCTGATGGGATGGTCTCTTTGGTGATTCTTGGCTAGACTCAGTGGTCGTCTATGTAGGCGGAGGAGACATCATGGGGTAGATGGGGGCATGAATGGTGTGACAATGTTTAGGTAGGCCTGGCACAGGGCTTGTTTGTATGACGTGTTGGGTGTGACTACGGTCTTTCAAATAAATTACAGTGGGCAGACAGATGCGAGGGTGGGACGTACACACTGAGAGGTACATTAGGGCAGTGTGGGAGGTGTAGCCATAATGGACAGTCGTGTAGGAATGGAGGCACTGCAGCAGTCTACAAGACATCCGGTAAACACCATAGACTGCTGACGGGACACACGTTGAAATAAGAAGTGGACGTTATCATGGTGAATGATGGATGGAGACATATTAGAGAGAACACGACTCGGTATACATAGAGACACGAGAGGAAGAGAACACAGACGCACACAACATTGGACACTTATGGTGGGAAATGACAACGAAAGAGTACAGGTACAGTGATAGTATTTAGACTGAGTAGGACACACGAGGGATGAGTGAGATCATGCGATATGACGTGATCTATCCTCTATATCTAGCAGATGATTGTGACAAGTATCAGTGTATATGATGATAGACAGCGTTAACGGAGGATAGGTTTTCATCATTGACAACACGGGACAGAGTCACATGGAGTGGAAGTTGGGTAGACACAAGGGGGGACTTTAGGTCATGATTGGTTTAGGTGAGGTGATGAGAGAGGAGTGTAGTGAGTGCATTGACAGAGTTGTTAGGAGAGGGACGTGATTAGGCGGCGTTATCTTAAGAGTCACACGGACATTGGTTTTGAGTCAGCGTTGAGTGTGCAGGTTGGAGAAGGGAGAGTGAAGGGTGGGTTGTAATGTATGGACGAGGGACGGTATTTTTAGAGGTTGTGTCAGGAGACACATTAGGGGTCTATGATTAGGTTAGGGTGGGGATAGGAGGGAGTATTTGTGAGAGATGGGGGGGTCTACAAAGTGGGTACAAGATTTCTATCTGTTGTAGTGGGGGGGGGGTACAGTGTGGTCCTAGCTGGGGGGGAACGACTAGTCCAGAATAGAAATGACGGTGTGAGTCATTCATGACATTAACGTATCTCTCAGAAGGGATTCTAGACTAAGGGAGTCTCATAACTGTAGTTAATGGGATATGAAGTGATTGACTGACGGAGGGATGATCTCACCATGAGTGTCATGGGGGAGATATGTAGCTATGATGGAAAGACTACAATATTGGGGGATGAGGTTTCTTATACAGAAAGAAACTTGTGGTAGGTGTGGAGAGAGGTGGATCATCGTGCATACAGAGTTAATTGGTGAGATCCACATAACAGAGGTGTGTAGAGAGAGAGACAAATTTTATATCAGATAAAATCATAGGAGTGTGAAAGATACACACTATGTCAGGTATATAGTGAATCTACATGTAACAGTAGAAGTTATAATTCTAGAGGTGGGTGTGTTTATACGTGTCTCACGTGAGCAGAGAGCAACACAAGATGTAGGTGAATATGGGGAGGACGTACTAGACATGAAGGAGGTATTAGATCACACGTGAGCAGAACTGGCTTGGCTTCTCAGAACAGAGGGGGAGTATTGTTGGGTTTTCTGTAGCGACACATATAGGGCGAGCGACACGGTGTATGGATGTAAGTACATGAGTGACATGTGGGGTGCACAGTGACGATGCAGGAGATAGTCTATGGACTATCAATTCTGGGCATGTACACTGATCTATCTTAAGATTAGATGAAACAGATCGGGAGGTGTTAACAGTAGAGAGAGTTGTAGAGTATGTGTGTATGGCGGCAAGACGGTTGCCACAAGGACAGTTAAATTGAGGGTGTGCTGGTAGGACACACTGTAAGCATTATTTACACATAAGTACTCTGAGACTCTGGGTGACAAGAGGGAGCTGATATAGAACAACACCGGGGGTACGGACAGTTATCTTGGTTGACACTACATGAAGTGGGGGGGGGTGGTGTAACTCTGGGACAGGTTTCAGTATGACGATGGTGGTAGTGTGAAAGATATTGATGAATTCTAAGGTGATGGGGTGATGTGGTTGATGATCTTCCAGTAAAGTAGGTTACGTAGAGTAGTATATTGTGCATGTGAGTGGGAAGAACTTTGGTTAGGAGTGAGGTGGTTGGACACTGGGTGGAGGATCTCTGTGTGAGAGTAGAGGGAGATATGGGAAGGTGAGGGAAGTGGGGGTAGGGTTGTGTTAGTGAATTGGGATGGGTGGGCTCAGAATCTTGGTGATGTAGACTCAGGCGTGACTATTGGGAGTGTGTTGACACATAGGAGACTATCTCATACACTTGAATTTTAATGGATATTGAGATGCTATATTGGTGGGGGAGGTTTGGAGGGGGGGAGTGGACACACAGGAGAGTTGTAAGAGTCTGAGGCAGTGTGATGACTGTCATGATCGGGGATTGATATGGATTTAATGGTGTTGTGGTCAGGTGGTCTATATGGGGGAGTGAGGTAGGAGCGTATTGATGGATCTTGGGCAGATAGAGGGAGTGTGGTGCTTAGTCAGGGGGATGACGCGGAGTTAATGAGAACATTCTTGGGTTATGAGGGTTGACACAGGTGATTCTCAGAAGGAGATGACACAGTCTTACAGGATCTGGGGGGAGGACCTTGACATGCAAGAAAACGTTTCAGTGTGGCTGTAGGGGTTACATATCTCTGTTAAGGAGAGTGATACGTACAGACTCCGAGTAGGTGGACTGCACAACATCTATTGGAGAGGGTGCAGTATAACACTCTGGTGGTCTATATGTGGAATCTGGTGGTGGTATAATGGGGGAAGTGTGGGTTTGATTAGAGGGAGTGTGATTTAATTCTGTTCTACAGTCTAGAAGGATGGTCAGTCTATTCATCGCAAGGTTTCGTACAGGATGACACGGTTATGACGTTCAATGATTATTGGTGCGTATGGTAGAGACAGATTTATAGCGACTCAGAACTACAGTATGGGACTGTAGTGTGGTATCTACATACTAGCAGTAAGTATGCATTATGATGGATCGGCCAAGAGGACACGGGGTACGCAAAGGACGGTCTATAGAGATGTGAGGGCAACAAGAGTTTAGGGTTAATAGATGTTCGACACTAGGAGGTGGAATAGGGGTGGCTATGGGGTTTGTGTCTGAGAGATATCATAGAGGAGTGTGCACGGTGGTGATGGGGGAGGTGACGAAATGAAAAAAATACGAACTTAGTGGAATTTGGGCGACTCAGTAAATATGAAGTGGACATTATGGGGTACTTTTAAGGTGGGTTTGGAGTAACTACTCTGGTTGTTGGGTAATGTTGAGGTGGGGGGGGGAACGTATACACAGATGGGGGGGGTACGAGAGTTGCAGTGGTGTGTTTGGACTTCATCACATATTATTGCGTAAGATATTAGGTTGTTCTAGGTCGTGACTTTAGATAGTAGTAGGATATTGATGGACATGTTACTGGTGATAGTTTGTGTTTCATAGTATTTGCGGCATGATAGCACTCATAGTTCATTATTGACTATGGGGTACTCACACTCAGAGGCGGGTTTATCTAAGGTTACTGGCGAGTCATGGGTATAAGTGCATGGAGGAAATGCAGAGGTGGAAATTGGCGAGGGTGACAACATTCCAACACAGGTGGGCGACTATTGGCACTTGTGTGGTTAGCGATCAATATCTTTGTTTAATATTGATAATAGGTGGTATTGGATGGTGAAAGAAGGAAAGGGTGGGATTACTACACATCATGGGGTGTGTGGCGATTAAAAAATTGAATGGTGATTGATGTTTATGTTGTTTTCTGTCTTTATTGGTGGGGTGGGTATGTGGGGTGTGTTTTTTATTGGATATTGATGTAATGTAGGGGTATGTTGTTTTATGGTATTATATAGTGAAGGTTGTGATGTAAGATGGAGGATAGGATTTTTATATAGTTTTTGGGAATCTTTCTTATTTACATAAGGGGGGATGGAAAAATGGTATATTTGTATATTCTTGATACGAATTGGGTTTATAGTAATAAGAGGGATTGTTGAGGCCTATTAGGGTATATATCTTAGATTTGTTTGATGTTTAGTGAGAGTGATGGAAAGGATGGAGGATAACATTAAATCAGTGGGTGACTTCTGATTAATTATCAATGGGTGTGAGAGGAGGGGTTATTAGTGGAAGACAGGTGCACGTGACAGAATGATGGAAGGTACTTTGTATGAACGTAGCACAACACTCATTTAGGTGGTAGGCGATGTCATGGTAATGTTATAGTATCTGTTATCTTGGGATAGGATAGGGTTGGAGGATTCATGTTAGTACTAGTTGTATGTGGGAGTACGTAGTTAGTGTCTTGAACTTTTGGTCTTGTGAGGTGTGATCTTTGAGTATTTACTGCGATTATATTTGTGTTAGGTTATATATGGCAATCATTATATTATATAGGGAATATACGGTGTTGTATGATACTCTCTGGATATTATTTGGTATACGTCATGTTGGTGTAGGAGGGTAGTGTGGGACACAAGATGAAGTTGGTGACAAGTGGTTATAGGCATGCATAGCAGTGGAGGGTAGTGGGGTTTAGTGTTCACTGACAATGGAAGAATGAGGATGCGAATTGGGGGACGAGTGTTAATGTGTTAGAGGTAGGAGATTTTTTTGTTTGTTTCAAGCGCCGGCGAATTATCGGATGTGTTGTTCACATGGTTATGGTATGTATGGAGGAATTTGAAATGATATGTGTGGCGTGAACTTATATGTTTGTGGAGGATGTATGTGGGTGGGGCAGGATTTCTTGACAGACATTTGATGTCAGCGAGATTGACAATAAGCATGTGGTGACATGGTGAGCGCGTTGTTGGAATGAGTGGGTACGTATATACACATGGGGTATGGGCACATAGTAAAGTACTCTACAGGGGAAGGTTTGTGAAACTACACAATGCGAAAAGAACAAGCGAGGTATAACATAATGAGACACATGGGCTAGTGTGTCACGTATTTTACAGGGTTGTTAGGATTGGTGTGCACAATCGAGGGGTGGGAGCGGCTGGGAGTTTAACAGAACAATAGGGCACACTGAGTTGTTGAGACACGGTGCAGATTTGGGAGTAACACACAGGTAGGAGGTAACAGGAGATAGATCGTGTTATGTTTGACGTAGTATGATCATTACTAAAGACGAGGGGATGACGGCACTTAGTAAGTGGATGAGATTATACGTATGATAGGGGTATGTCATTAGACACAAGAGTAGGGGGATATATGGTCACAGACACGCGGTTAACGGAGGAACATATAGGGTCACGACATGAGAGACTTAGGTGTTGGTGGAATGGGTTGAGGTGTGTGGTAATGTGGGGGTGTAGTACGGTAATGGGAGTGTCGACAAGTGTTAGACACAACGAGGTTCATTGGGACGTGATGATACAGGAGTGTGATGATGGTTATGGTTGTTTTGGAGTGTTATAGAATTGAGGAGTTGTTGGTGATGGTTATTGGTTAACTGATGATGTGTTAGGGGTTTTGTTTTTTTTGGTGTGGATGGGTGGTAATGGAGACTTATTTTCTTGGGGTGGTGATGGGTTGGTGTGGGGGTTTGATGATAATGGTGACGTGAAGTGGGATAAGTCTGAGAGGTGAGTAGTAGTATGTGTAGTAATGATTGGGGATTTGGTGGTGTATGTGGGTTTTGGAGTTTAGAGAGGTGATAGAGGGTGATAAGAGGGGGGGATATGGTATTAAGAAGATTAAAGGTTGATTATATGTTGTTGGGTGTGGTTGTTTTTTTAGTGTGGGGTTTTGGAGTCATGATTGATGTGCGGGCGTGAGTACTTGGTAGGATCTACAGACAGTAGGAGATGTGAGACATATAGTTTTATATGGGGTGATTGAGAGATTGTTAAGTGGGTAGTGTGTAAATGGTTTGGGAATTATAACTTGGGTAATGTGGGGTATATGGTATGTTTTGGGCGGGAAATGTTGGGGGTATGATTGGGTGTATGGTTGTAGTTGTAAGAGAGGATGTAGGGGAATTTGGGGAATTATGGTGGGTGGGTTTAGAGTTGGCTGTAGAGTTGGGTTGATAGGTGGATGGGGGGTTAAGTGAAAGTTTGGAGGGTGTTGAATGTTTATGTGGAAATAATGTTGTATTGATTTAGAGAGAGATTATGGTGTTTGATTGGTTGTTAGTGTTTCTATGATGTTGGTGAGGTATGGTTGGGGGGAGGGGGTTGGGTGGGTGTTTTGAGTATGGGGGAGAATGGAAGTATATAGAAGAAGGAATTTTAATAGATGGTTGTTTATTGAAAAATATAGTGAATTATGGTTTGTAATGATAATATGTGAAAATGTGAGAAAAGGAGGGTGGGTAAGGTAAATTTTGATGGTTGGATAGGAAAGTTGTGATGAAAGGTAGTATGGGCTCAATTATGAGGAGGAGGTGTGTGGTATTATATAATAAACGAAATGTAGAGTGGATGAGGGACTTGGGGTTTGGTGGTTGTGGGGTGTAGATTGTGGTATTGTTTTATTAAGTGTTACATAATTTGCTTATATTTTTGGGGGTATTTATAGTAAGTTTGTGGCGGGTAGAGTTAAATAACTAAAGGGGAAACATAAATATATATATATAGTATATATAATATATATATATTTATAGATAATATATTTATACATAAGACAGGTAGAGAAGGGAGAGCCTATCTACAGGGGGTCTATATACCTACAGGGAGCCTATTTGTCTATCTACAGATGGAATATGCATCTACCTACAGAGGCTCTATATGACTTCCTACTGGGAGTCTATATACCTACCCATATGGGACTTATAAATCTATATCTACAGATGCTCTACCTTCTCATTGGTGCGTTCTATCCAGCTATATTCACGTTACAGCTCAGGGGGACCCTATCTATTCTCCATAACTAGCGACCTCATAACTCTTGTCAACTAACAGGGGGCTATAAACTACATGGGGCCAAAAATATCCTACATGGGGACCTACGACACAGGGGCCCTAACTACATCTTTTATCTACAAGGCGCCTCTACAAGAGGTCTTTTATATTCTACTTGAACAGGTTGACCTACAGAGGGTCTACCTATCTACAAGGGCCCATATATTTATCTAAAGGGTACCTACAGGGGATCTATATAACTACCTGCATGATTCCTATATGATTCCCCTGATGTAAGAGCTACATAACAGGGGGCCCCTCATCACCCTACCTAAATAGGCGATGGTTTAGCCTGTCTGCACTAGTATAATTTCTACTTTTCATTTTGGAGGGGGGGGGCTCTAACCTACATATTTAGCTAGTACTGATAGTAATTGCTATCTATCCTACCTATATGGGGACACAAGGGCACATGGTGTACAAGGGCATATCATTGGAAGTGCTATAGATGGGGAGTTTGTACAGAGGTAGGATTTGGTAGGGAAGTGCTTGAAAAGTGGTAAGTCTAAGACGTTTGTTGATGAGTAATTAGCTGCAGTGTAAGTGTTTCATGGCTTGTAGAAGTCATGCATGGGATGAGGTGAAATAAAATAGTAAAGAGAATATACTCATCCCGAGAAGAGAAACAATTCTCCAGGCAGAGAAGTATGTCCTCTATTGTTAATCCTTACCTTTACGTAATCACTTATCTATGTGTGCAAGTGCTGTATACAACACGTAACTACACCACTCTATGGTTATATCTTGGGCGGGGGGGGGGGGGTGGGGGGCGGGGGGAGCGCGGGGGGGGGGTTGATTTTTATTATTGAGGGTCGCCTTGTGGGGTGCTGTGTGTCTGTTGATTATTGTGTATGGGGTAGTTATTGGTGCGATAGTATGATGTCTATATTTCCGTAGATGGCCATGGTGTATTATTCAATCCACTATAACGGCTTGATATATAGAAATTCTGGGTGTGTCTGTGTATATATTCAGGTCACTATGTAATAATGTGTGGTTTTATTATTCAGCCATTATATGATAGTGATATGTGGTGGTATTATTCAGTCATTATGTTGTAGTGATATGTTCTCATGATATGTGGTGGTATTGGTCCGTAACATGGTTGGTAAGTGATCATTTTGTCTCATGATGTTGTCAGTATTTGGTCTAGGGTGAGGACTATTTGAGGCCTTCTGGGAGCAGTATTATTTAGTAAGTGTATGAACATTATTTAGTGGTTTTACACTTAGGCTATGTTCACAAAGCGTCTTTTAGGACGAATTTTGGGGTGTGACTGCGCTGCAATGAACCCCAAAATATGTCCTGTAATTAAGGTAAATATAGCGCTCATAGACGCGACTACTAGTGATTACCTGGCAATCTTCATAAGAGAGACTATGGATACCTGACCGAGCGATAATAAAAATGAATTGGGTGCTGGCCAAGAACGATCCCTCAGTACCCCTCCCCTTCGCTTTAGAAGAAGGCGCTGAACACACGGCGTCTTGCAGCGCGCACCGGTACGTGCTGCCTAGTGTCCCAGTGAAAATACTCTTAGGGTAAGTGCTCCGCAATACTATGAGTTCTTCAGAAGCCTTGCGCTTAGATCATGTGCGTACTCACCGCGGTGCATTTGATCTAACCGCTGGGGGAGGACTAGGCGTAATCCATAGTTCTCTATGGTTCTCGCACCATAGTTCTCGCCCCCAAAGTACAGCGCTTTTTTGTATACTCTCATTAGTTATAGTAAAACTGCGTATCTTTCTAGCCCGGTAGACATACATCTTTAGATCTTTTTATGTTTACCGCTGTCATGCTGCAATTAGGTGAGGGAGATCCAGAAGCCCCAGCGGTCCATCTTGATTACAGGTTAATGTAATGATGTCATCACATTGGTCTGTATAAGTTGAAGCGAACTGGGGTGATATGCTCCACACAGGTGGCAGAGGCAGGGAGGCACAATACAGTAGCTTTGTGGTGGGCCCCTAGAATCAACTTCAGTGGAGGCATGTCCTTGTGTAGTGTCAGGTGTTTGGGCAGGGCCCAGTGCACTGCTTTGCCCAGAGAACATTAATGCAATTAATAGAGCCCTGATAACCAGTCTATCTTTCAATTTATCAATAGATTTTCTAGGACTGTAATCACTATTCTTATTCTGCTGGATCTATATCTGATGGCAATTTTGAACTGAAGTACCTCCAGCCTGCTGAATGCAGTGGCCATGGAGTTGTCCACATCACTGTTTACCAGGCACAGTGCCATACATTTTATTGTGGGTATGCCTAGTATTATACCTTACAGTAACTCCCGATCAATTAAATGGCACTGAGCTGTGGTACCAGGAATAGCCACTACCAAAAGTATGGTGTTTTGTGTGGTAAATAATGAAGGGGAAATGCCCCATCATCCCCCATTTAGATGATCGTCCAGCCAGATATTGTCTCTCTACCAATCAGATACTGATGACCTATTTCCTCTAGGTTAAGTCATCACTTTAATATGTTGTATATATCTCCTTACACTATGACATCATTATATACACAGTAGTATACATACAGTGGAACCACAGAGCTTGTAATCATTTCACATTCTGCAGACACACGCCGAACAACTCGGGGTCATACACGTAACCTGCACAGCCCGATTCGCACCACAGGGGCCCCGCGCGCTGTGAGTGCAGACACGGCTATACAACATAATAAACACACTACCCACATGCCGCTCCTGGCCCCGAGAGGAAGTGACACTGTGTATGAGCTGCGGGGACTCCGGCCGCATACTGCCTCTAACCCCGGACCTCCGGCCCGAGCCGTGCAGATCTACAGCACGCCTGCCCCGGAGGTAGCAGAATGGAGCTCCGCTCTGCTACTTCCCCTGCCGGCTCTCACTGATAACGTGGGCGCATGCGGTGATGTGAAGCGCTGAGCAGAGAGACTGCAGAGAGGCTGCAGAGTGGCTCATCAAGGGAGCGTGGACCGCGGTAAGTAAGGGATTTCTTATTTTGCCTGCCTCTATGAAGCCCCCCTATCCCTGCCTAGTATGAAACACCCTACCTGCCGTATGTAACACCCTAGCCTGCCTGGTTAATGAAGCCCGCCCTAGCCTGCCGGGATGAAGCCCCCCTAGCCTGCCTTATGAAGCCCCCCTAGCCTGCCTGAAATGAAGCCCCCCTACCTGCCTCTAAAAAAGCCCCCCTAGCCTGCCTCTACAAACCCCCCCCCTAGCCTCCCCTTTTAAAAAGGGCCCCCCTTTCCTGCCCTATAAAGCCCCCCTAGCCGGCCTGTATAAAAACCCCTGGGCCCTCCCCTTACAAAAGCCCCCCTAGCTGCCTCTATAAAGCCCCCCTAGTCTGCCTCTTTTAAACCCCCCCTACCTGCCTGTAAAGAAACACCCTAGCCTGCCTCTAAAAAGGGGCCCCGCTACCCTGCCTGTAAAAACCCAAAAGGGCCTGCCTCTTTTAAGCCCCTACCCTGCCTCTTGAACCCCCCCCAGTGCCTTTATGAACCCCCCCCAGCCTGCCCTATAAACCCCCTAGCCTGCCTCTTTAAAGCCCCCCCCTAGCCTGCCTCTTTTGAAGCCCCCCTAAGCCGGGCCTGTTTGAAGCCCCCCTACGCCTGCCTGTAAGAAGCCTCCCTACCTGCCTCTTTTAAAACCCCCCCCTGGGCCTCCTCAAATAAAGCCCCCCTAGCCTGCCCCCTATAAACCCCCCCCTACCCTCCTGTATTAAAGGGCCCCCCCCCAAAAGCCTCCCTGTAAAAAAACCCCCCTGGGCCTGCCTCTATGAAGCCCCCCCTACCCCTGATTGTATAAACCCCCCCAAGCCGGGCCTCATAAAGCCCCCCACCTGCCTTTTTTAAAACCCCCCCCTAGCCTGCCTCTAAAAAGCCCCCATAGCCTGCCTGAAATTAAACCCCCCTGCCTGCCTTTTTCCAAACCCCCCTAAGGGGTCTCTATAAAGCCCCCCTAAAAAAAGGGGCCCCCCCCCCTTAAGGCCTGCCTGTATAACCCCCCCTTCCCTGCCTGTTATGAACCCCCCAAGCCTGCCTGTTTAAAAGCCCCCAAGCCTCCCTGTATGAAGCCCCAACCCTTTCCCTCTAAAAACCCCCCTAGCCTCCCTTTCTAAAACCCCCCCTACCCTTCCCTTTTAAAAAACCCCCCAAAGGGGCCGGGCCGTATAAAACCCCCCCTACCTCCTCTAAAAAAACCCCCCCTAGCCCCCCCTCTATAAAGCCCCCCTAGCCTGCCTCTATAAAGCCCCCCTTTAAGGCCTCCCTCTATGAACCCCCCCCTAAGCCCTGCCCTGTAGGAAGCTCCCCTAGCCTGCCTGTAGGAAGCCCCCCTAGCCTGCCTCAAAACCCCCCATGGGGGCCCCGGGGCCTGTATAAACCCCCCTAGCCTGCCTCTATAAAGCCCCCTAGCCTGCCTGTATGAAGCCCCCTAGCCTGCCTGTATGAAGCCCCCCTAGCCTGCCTGTATGAAGCCCCGCTAGCCTGCCTGTATAAACCCACAAGCCTGCCTCTATGAAGCCCCCTAGCCTGCCTCTATAAAGCCCCCCCTAGCCTGCCTCTTTAAAGCCCCCCTAGCCTGCCTCTATAATGCCCCCCTAGCCTGCCTCTATAAAGCCCCCCCTAGCATGCTCTATAAAGCCAATAGCCTGCCTTGTATGAAAACCCTTCATCGCTGCCTCTTATAAAATGCCCCGTAAGCCTGCCTCTATAAAGCCCCTCTATATAAAGCCCCCCATAGCCTGCCTCTATAAAGCCCCCCTAGCCTGCCTGTATAGACCCCCCTAGCCTGCCTCTATAAAGCCCCCTAGCCTGCCTCTATGAAGCCCCCCAGCCTGCCTCTATAAAGCCCTATAGCTGCCTTATAAAGCCCCCTAGCATGCGTATGAGCCCCCCCCTTTAAATAGCCTGCCTGTATTAAGCCCCCCTAGCCTGCCTGTATAAACCCCCTAGCCTGCTTCTATAAAGCCCCCCTAGCCTGCCTCTATGAAGGCCCCCTAGCCTGCCTGTATAAACCCCCCTAGCCTGCCTCTATGAAGCCCCCTAGCTGCTGTATAAACCACCTAGGCCTTTCTCTATATAAAGCCCCCCTAGCCTGCCTGTATGAAACTCCCCTAGCCTGCCTCTATAAAGCCCCCCCAACGGCTTCCTCTCTAAAGCCCCCCTATATAAAGCCCCCCTAGCCTGCCTCTATAAAGCCCCCCTAGCCTGCCTGTATGAAGCCCCCCTAGCCTGCCTGTATGAAACACCCTAGCCTGCCTGTATGAAACACCCTAGCCTGCATTTTTAAAGCCCCTCTAGCCTGCCTCTATTTAGCCCCCCATAGCCTGCCTGTATGAAGCCCCCCTAGCCTGCCTCTATAAAGCCCCCCCCTAGCCTGCCTGTATGAAGCCCCTAGACCTGCCTGTCTGAAGGCCCACCTAGCCTGCCTCTATAAAGCCCCCCTAGGCCTGCCTGTATGGAAAGCCCCCAGCCTGCCTGTTATAAACACCCTAGCCTGCCATCTATAAAGCCCCCCTACCTGCCTGTATGAAGCCCCCATAGCATGCCTCTCATTAAAGCCCCCCTAACACCTGCATCTATAAAGCACCCATATATAACAGCCCCCTAGCCTGACTATATAGTGATCCTAAAGCCCCCCTAAAGGTTGCCCCTTATCCTATTATAGCTCCCTGAAGCTGATCATATAAAGCCCCACCTTAAGCCTGACTATATAGCTCCCATAGCCCCCTTAAAGTTTTGCCTACCTATATAGGCCCCATGAAGCTGCTATACTACTTATATTGGGCCTATTGCTAACTAAATCCCTGCAGACCTACCAATATGGCACCTAATAGGTGGGGGGCCACCCCCCCCACCTAACCCCTGGTCTACCTGTAGGGACTCCCTATAGCTACCTAAACCTGCTGCCCTATATGGGAACACTTTGCGTACTAAAAAACATGGCCTATCTGGGGACCCATATAGCCTATTGTCAAAACCCTGCCTGCCTAAATGGACCCCTTTATAAGCCAGGGAGGGGCAGGTGCTGGAAAAGTGAGGGATTCGAAGATATTTATGTCTAAATTAGGCGGGACAACTGTGGTCGGGACGACTGTATCATGGCGCGTCTGGACGGGATGCAGATCAAAAGGGAAAGTCAACGACTCGTCAGAGAGAACGGTCACCGGTGAGTCCACAAGATTGTAAACTGCACTTTAATCACATTGTTATGTGTACGCTGCTATTACACTTTAGTCACTATTATAGTGGTTATATACAGTCTGCAGAGCTGTGTAAACTAGTTATATACCTCTATATGGTCAACTAGTATGGCCGGTTTACTAATTGGCTCTTTGTGTTACGGGATCAGTACTAGTGTAGGGGTATTATTCAATTCAATATTTGGTGGTAATTTGTGGTCTTGTTCTGGCGGTATAATCAGGTCAATATGTAGTAGTGTTATTGGTAATGTTGGTTTTAGTATAGTGGATTTGTTTGGTAGCAGTATGATAGTGAGAAGTATGGTGAGGTATTTACCATCCAAAAGTTTGCGTTGGGGCCCTGGCTTCTCTAGTTACGCCCCTGATCCATTGATATAGTGATATAAAGGCTTGGCTTTGCAGGATGGGTTGTATTTTATTATGGTAACATTTACATATCATATAATATACTAGTAAGTAGAAAAAATATTTGTTTGTGGGGTAAAATGGAAAAAAAAGGCAATCAGGCCATTGATTGTTTGGGTTTTGTTTTTATAGAGTTTACCATTTAGAATCAATGACAGTTTAACTTAATTCTGCAGATCAACTCTGATCAATTCTGATGATACCAAATTTTTAGACCTTTTGGGTGACATGTATGAAATTTGGCGTGTTAACGCCAAATTTCATGTGCTATAATATTAGATAGAATTACGAGGAGCTGATTTATGACACGCTGAATAGCGATAGTACGAAACTTACTGGCTTAGTTAACCATTTTGAGTGGTTTACCTTGTTTCAGCCTGTAATTGACCTAGAAATGCTTTGTAGCGAAGCTATATGTATATAGATACACTTAGTTCTGTGCGCCCCGCCTCCCGCACCCCCCCCTGAGATTGGGCGCTTAAAAAAAGTCCCGGGGCGCTTTTTAATGGGCTGAGAATGCGTGCGGGACATTTAAACATGAAACAAGGGGGCTGGTTATATCGGACTGAAAAGACATCAGATATCTGACGCCGCCCCATTCATACATGCTGCGCTTTAGATTTACCACCCATGCCCCTGCTGCAATTAGGTAAAGGAGCCTCGGCCCGTGCCCCATTTAAAACGGGTTTAGTGTGATGATGTCATCACATCGGTCTGTATAAGATGAAGGGAGACTGGGTGAGGGCACTCCAGTCCGACACTGTATAGATCCACTGTATCTGTGAGACTCTGTTTAGATCCTATTCTTTCATGAAGTTCCTGACACATATGGAAAGCAGTTCCAAAGGAATCCATCCAGCCATTGTCAACATGTTGTAACCTGAGGCAATTGTAACTTGAGGGACCATTATAGATGCCTGCATTTTTCACTTTCACAAAATTATTTGCTTTGAATTTTTGCTTGTGAACACTTATATACTTCAAGGAATGTGCAAAGTAAACAGCTTTAATAGTTCTGGTTTTTCTCGTATTTTAAGTGGAAATTTCTTCCTACTTTTCAAGTTTAACCTTTTACCAAGGTTAGCACCCAACAAGTATATTATTGACTTTTTTGAGCACTTTTTATAAGATTTTTTTCTGGGAGGCCAGGCGACATTGGCAAAGTTGATATAAGTACTATAAAGCAAAACTGGGGGTCTTCATTTTGACCATGGTGCTGTACCCCCGGTCTTGGAGTCAGCAAGCCAAAAAGCCCCGACTTTTGTCCTCAGGGTTTCCCAAACTTCCGACTCCCAAAAGGCGCATGTTTTAATGATAACTTTATGTAGTAAAGTGGGACATCCCGTGTTTATTCCTTAATTTTCAAATCAAGCTATTTTGGAAGAACAGACACGACAAGCAAAAGGTTAACAAGTTTTTTATCTTTTGGCACTTTGGTAGAGTTGAAAGAAAAAGCTGTATTTTACCAGTCCAGTCTGCACAACATGGAATGTGTAGAAAAGAGACCTGGATCAGATTTTAGTCAAGCCCTGCTTGAATCTGCCCAGAGCCCATTTGGATTAGGCATATTAAAACCCAAAAAGGGGTTTCCCAAAACTAACAAAATAATAAACATTTACATTTTGATTTTTAGGAGCAAAAACAGTAACAATGCGTTACAGGAAAGAATCTGAGAATAAGCAGATGCAAAATATTTGCAAGTCAAATTTTGTAAAAGATACGTAAGAGATTTATATAAAATTAAGTAGCCTATGTAAAAAGCTGTGGGAGGGAGGATAGGGGCCCTAAAAGCAAATTTTAAAAAACATTTTTCCCTTTTGTTGTCATGTAAAATATATTTTTTGGGATATAAATTTAAAACAAAAAAAAATTGTAAATATGCAAAACACTGCAGGAACATTTGAGGAGTGAATTTTTTTTGAGAAATTATTGCCTCCATCAGTCCGCATACATGACCTCACACCTGATCTCATTTTTTTCCAGGCTAAGGAACGGCCTCTTACATAACTTGGGTTGGGGGTAAAAAAACATTTACCCAAGGGGCAAACTCTAAAAGTCGGATATAAAGGAATTGCCTCAGCCACAGTCATTTTTTGAATGGTTTTAATCTTTACTTTTTTTGAAAACAGGTGAAAAAAATTTTGCTGAAATCTGTTTTGCCATGGGAGCAAAACTTTTTCCCCCCGTGGCAGGTTTGGTCCATGTCACAATTACATCCTCATGTGATAAGGCTGAAGATAGGGGAAAAAGCAGCATGGCCGGACCCAATTCCTCTTTCCTTTTTCATGAATAACTGGGCCCCAATATTTTTTATATTTTGGGAGTCGGAGTCTGTCCATTTTATGACGACTCCTGCAACATAGGCACCGACTCCACGACTCCGACTCCACAGCCCTGGCTGTAACAACCAAACAGCAGCCCACAATCTTGTGATGGCCGATGAGGTAAAAAAGGGAGTGCCCCCCTTGTGTTTAATTGCTTAGATGCTGCAGTTTACATTGGTGTCTGGGATTCTTGTAATCTCTAATGACTGTAAGCCATTGATAAAAGCCAGCAACCACGGAGTATGGAGCAGACGTGCTTCCTGAGTTTGCTCCATACTTATCTCCCCAACATCATGAAATACATGTACCGTATGTCAAATGACAGGGAGAGGTTAAATGAGTTCTATTTTCATGTACCTAGGTAGGAATTTCTAAGTTAGTAGAGGGGGTCCCAAGTTCTGTATTCTCACTTTGAGGTCATAAAGGAGAATGCTTACGAAGAGTGTTTATTGCTCTGGAGGACCTTTCCTGCATTACACAAACAAGCAATTGATATGAATAGACACTGAGTAATGCTTTATTCTCCTGTGGTGGCGCTGCAGGTAAATTGTACACTTACTGACAGGTTGTCCAACAGATCATAAGTGAATGCTGGTTCCAGGCAGGGGGACTCTTTGGGATCAGCTTTTTGTAAAGGGACCTAACAGATAGGAATTGTCCTAAGCAAAGAACCCCTTAAATGTTCTTGTAAACAATATGATTATGATGAGGACATTACAGATTCAACACAGAGGGATATCTGATGATGCACACGCTTATTTATAATGCTGACCTTATACAACAGGCTGCAAGTAGTGTTGCATCTGGGTATATACACACACACACTTTTATATATATATATATATATATATATTAAAAATAAATATATTTTAAAATATTAAAAATTTAAATTTCCTTCGTATAAGTTCAACTTGGTATAGATCCTGCTTGAACTTGAAAAATTTTGTATACAACATTTGTTTGAAATAAGACTGTAGGTGAGCGTTGCACTTCAAGCGGCTTCTATCGTCAAGCACAGTCATCCCTCTCATAAGTACCATACCTCTGTAGCCACTGTCTCCTCCACATCTTTACACCCGATCCTCTCATCTCCTGATCCGGCTTACTTGGGAAAAAGACTGCACGATAGCCTGCTCGTTCCGATTATGCAACAGTGTGTATGAACTTATTTGTGACTTTGGTATACCTCTCTCACTTAGCTGCCGGCAGACTCGCCATCTTCAACCCTCTGCAGAGTTACGTGGACCTGGCCCTGCTAAAACACAGACACCTTGCGGCCATCTACAGCTCACACTCCTTTAAATGACACTTCATCCAGGCTCCCTTTTGGAGAACGAAAGTATATTGGGTGAAACACAGTAAGGGGGGTTTACAGCCCCCTACCAAAATACTGGTCGGGAAATCCCGACCGATATTTGGTCTTTGTTTATCACGCAGGGGGATAGCTTTTGTCCGTGGTTTGTCGATTCAAGCTGCCCCCCTTAGCACCCTCATGTTCATGTTCCACCCGAAAACCAGGTGGAAGAATGAACATGTTTTAAGTTTTTCGTTATGCTGACGGTGTCAAAAATCATCCAGCAGAAAATTCCGTGCAGTGGGGACTGCTGCAGGGATTTTCTATTGAAGTCTATGGGAGAGCGTTGCTTGTCGGTTTTCACACGGTTTGTAAAATTGTAAACCGTCTGAAAAACCAAACAAAAACCTGTGCCGTGGGGACAAGCCCTAATCCAATTGTTATTATTATAAGAACAGATTAATTATTTTCCTTTTATATTTTTTAATGCTACTACAACTGATGTCTACATGCCTGTATATATAACATGTAATAAGTACGACTCTCTTTAGTCTCTCCCGCTCTCTCACAGCCGCAGTCAACGGGCTACATTTTTTTTTTCAACGTGGTCAGCTGACTCGAGGGATGCAGATTTTAGCACTTGTGCGCTACATTAACTTCTGACCAGTAAATCACAGTCCCAGCAGGTGCACAGAATTAGGGGGACATTTTCCTGCAGGCTTCCCAAAGTGGTGTAAAGTTAAAAAGTATCAATGCCACCACGGGCCCTTTTGTGGGGAAACAGGCAGAGACTCGCCGCGATGAACTCCACAGATTTTACTATTAAAAAAAAAGTAGAACTGTCTGCCAGGGCACATTTCTCTGGAGAAAATTTATTTTCCTGGAAGATTTTGCAGGGAACGGTCTTTAAAGGGAGTTTTAAAAACTCAAAGGGAGAGGAAAGAAAGGGAATAAAATTAATGCAAAAATTTAAAAAATCTTCAAAATGGTTTAAATATTCTGCCAGCTTCATGTCAAGCTATGTGTGAATGTGGTGCAAACAAATCTCCCCGATTTGCACAAAGATAAGAGAAATAATTCTCATCACTCCCGTCCCCTCACAAGTTTCCCGATGTTTAATTCTTGAGTTGTAAAAACTGCGTACCTATATTTCGATTTTGTTATTTTAAAAATTCTAAGACCTTTTAAAATCCATGTCTTTTGTGTATAAAAAGTCTTGTATTTAGTTTTTTGTATAACACAGTTGAAAAGAGGTATTTTTCTCGAAAACACTATCAAATTACTCAGTTAGCCTCTAAAAGGTACGCCCGATTTCTTCCACTTTAAAAAAAAAAAAAAAAAAAAAACCCCCCCCCCCCCCCTTTTTTTTTTCCCCAAAAAATTTTTTTTTTTTTTTAAAATTTTAAAAAATTTCCCCCTTTTTAAAAAAAAAAGGGGCCCCCCCCCCCCACCCCCCAAAAAAAAATTTTTTTTCCCCCCCCAAACTTATTTTAAAAATTTTTTTTTTTAAAAAAATTTGGGGGGGGGCCCCCCCAAAAAATTTTTGGGGGGTTTTAAAAATTTTTAAAAAGGGGCCCCCCCTTTTTGGGGGTTTTATTTTTAAATTTTTGGGGGGCCGGGCCCCCCAAAAATTTCCCCCAAAAAACCCCCAAAAAAAAATTTATTTTTGGGAAAAAAAACCCCCTTTTTTTAAAAAAAAAAATTGGGGGGCCCGGAAAAAAAAAAAAAAAAAGGGAAAAAAAGGTTAAAAAAAAAAAAAAAAAAAATTTTAAAAAACCCCCCTTTTAAAAAGGTTTTGGGGGGAAAAAACCCCCTTTTTTTTAAAAAAAAAAATTTTCCCCCCCAAAAAAAAAACCCCCCCCCCAAAAAAGGGGGAAAAAAAACCCCCAAAAAAAAAAAAAATTTTAAATTTTTCCCCCCCCCCAAAAAAAAAATTTTTTCCCCTTTTTAAAAAATTGGGAAAAATTTTTTTTTTCCCCCCCCCCCCCTTTTTTAAAATTTCCCCCCCTTTATTTCCCCTTGCCCCCCCAAAAAATTTTAACCCCCCCCTTTTTAAACAAAAACCTTAAATAAAACCCCGGGGGGAAAAAAACCCCAAAAAAAAAAAAAAAAAAGGGGGAAAAATTTTTTTTAAAAAAACCCCCCCAACACCCCGGGGGAAAAAAAAACCCCCAAAACCCAAAAATTTTTTAAAAACCAAAACCCTTTCCCCCCCCCGGGGGGGAAAAAAAAAAAAAAAAGGGGGGGGGGAAAATTTTAAAAAAAAAAAAAAGGGTTTCCAAAAAAAAAAAAAAAAAAAAAGGGAAAATTTTCCCAAAAAAAAGGGGGGGGTTTTTTCCCCCTTTTTTTAAAAAAAAAAAAAAATTTTTCCCCCCCCCCCTTTCCCCCGGTTTTTTCCATTTTTAAAAAATGTTTTTTTTAAAAAAAATTTTTTTTTGGGGAAAAAAATTTTAAAAACCTTTTTTTAAAAAAAAAAATTTTTTTTAAAAAAAAAACCCCCAAAAAAAACCCCCCGGGGAAAAAAAAATTTTTAAAAAAAAATTTTTTTTTTCCCCCAAAAAAATTTTTTAAAAAAAAAAAAATTTTTAACAACCCCCCCGGGAAAAACCCCAAGGGGGGCCCCAAATTAAAAAAAAAATTTAAAAACCCCAAAAAAAAACCCCCTTTAAAAAAAAAAGGGAAAAAAGGGGGGCCCCCCAAAACCCAAACCCCCCCCCCAAAAACCCAAAAAAACCCAAAGGAAATTTAAAAAAAGGGTTGGAAAAATTTAAAAAAATTTAAAGGGGAAGGGGGTTTTTTAAAAAAAAGGGGTTTCTTTTTCCCCCCCCAAAAAAAAAAGGGGGCCCCGGGGGTTTTTGGGGGGGGGAAACAAAAAAAATTTAATTGGGGGGGGAAAACCCCAAAAAATTTAAAAAAAAAAACCCCGGAAAAAATTTTAAAAACCCCCCCCCCCGGGGGGGGGGGGGGGTTTTTTTTTTTAAAAAAACCCCAAAAAGGGGGTTTCGGGGCCCATAAAAAAAACCCCCCTAAAAAGAAACACCCCCCCAAATTCAAAAAAAAATTTTTTTTTTTTAAAAAGGGGGGAAAAAAAATTTTTCCCCAAATTTCCGCCCCCCCCTTTTTTTTTTGGGGGGGAAAAAAAAATTTTTTTTTTCCAAAAAACCCAAAAACCCCTTATTTTTTTATTTTTTTCCCGGGGGGGGGGGAAAAAAAAAATTTCAATTTTTTCCCCCAAAAAAAAATTTCCCCAAATAAAAAAATTTCCCCAAAAACCACCCCAAAAAAACCCCCCCCCCAAAAAAAAAAAAAAAAACCCCCCCCCCGGTTCCCGGGTTTCCCACCCCCCCAAAAACAAAAAATTTTTCCCAAACCAAAAATTTTTTCCCCGGAAAAGGGCCGGGCCCCTTCGGGGAAAAAAAAATTTTAAAGGAAAAAAAAAAAACCAAAAAAAACCGGCCGCCCCCAAAAAACCCCTTAAAAAAAAAAAAAAAAAGGGCCCCTTTTCCCCCAAACCCAACAACTGGAGATCCTACGAAAAGATTGCAAGGGAAATTCAACCTGTGCTACATAGGGACAAAAAGACTCAAAGACATATTCCCAGTCCCCCCTCTTTCCCCTCCTTTCGGCAAAACCCCCAAACCCCGCGGGCGCTTATTTTTCCGGACGCTCTGAAAGCCCCAACTGAAAAAAGGCAAACCCCACCCTTTGGGGGGGTGCAAAACAGGTGCAAAACCTGAGGCACTTTCCCCCTGCTGAAGTGTACCTTTTCCCACAGTCCCACAGGGGCCCCAGAATTAGGGGGGCATTTTCCTGCAGGTTTTTCCAAAGTGGTGTAAAACTGATTATGTGTATTCAATGTCCTACCCAGGCCTCTATGTGGGGGGGAAAAAAGGGCAGAGACCCCAGCCAGCGCTGAAACACACAGATTCAAAATTAATAACAGTAGAACTGATTTCCGTTGGGCCCACATTTTTCCCCGGGGGAAAATCATTCCAAAGGAAGATTTGCAGGAACGGGGCTTAATGGGGGATTTTAAGACTCAAAGGGAGAGGAAAGAATGGGAATATAAAATTTAAAGCAAAAATTTAAAAAATCTGCAAAAAGGGTTAAAAATTCATGCCAGCTTTATGTTTAAGCTATGTTGAACGTGAGTGCAACAAATCTCCCCTGATTGCACTAAAATTTAAAAGGAAAAAATTTCTTTTCACTCCCTCAGCCTCACAAGTTCCAGACTGTTTAATTTTTTGAAAAGGGTTTTAAAAAACTGCCCGTTCCTTTTTTTTTGCATTTTTGTTATTTTTAAGGGTTTCTAAGACCCTTTGAAGATCCATTTTTTGTGTGTATAAAAATTCTTTGTTTTTTTCAGTTTGTTGTATAACTCAGTCTGAAAAAGAAGTATTCTCTCGAAAAGCTCACATCAAATATACCAGTTACCCTTTAAAAAGGTTGCCATTTCTTCCTTTTCTAAGATGCATAGTACGATTCAAAGAATTCTCACGCAGCCTGGCTTGAATTTCAGCTCCTGTTATAGACCCGGCAGGGTGACCCTCTGATGATTTACAATACCCTCAAATGCTTGCCTAGGTCATTTAGAACACGTTTCCTGAACATCTAGTTTCTCATTAACTCTGTAACTTTGAGTTTATAAACTTAAAATATAAACTTTACATAAAATATAGTAAAGGAAGATAACAACAAGTATACTAACTGTGCAAATACTCTGATTTCTTACTCAGTTACTTAATGTTTTATCCCCCAATCATGGCCAAAGTTGTTTCTGGTATTGTAGCTTGGCTTTAACCCCTTCATGCCCTGTACCATAAATGTACAAGGTGGCGGCATAAGGGGTATATGGAGCAGGCTTACTCCCTGTGCCTGCGGGTGCTGGCTGTTAGATAAAGTGGAAAAACCGCCACTAGGGGGAATAGAATGGGTTTTTGATCCTGGGTATTTAACCATTTAGATGCCACGGTGAAAATGACCACAGCATCTAAATGATAAGCAAACAGATCGCATCTTCAAGGGGGGACTAATTTGTTAAAGGAAAAAAAAAGAAAGAAAAAAATGAAATAAATATTAAAAAGTTCATAACACCCTCCCTTTTGCCTTTTAAAAATAAAAAACAAAAAGTTACACATAATTGGTATCACTGCTTCCATGAAAGTACGGTCTATTTAAATATAACAGCATTTATCCCATACATTGAACGCCATACAAATTCCCAAGCAGCAAAAAAGTGGGGGCTTTTGGTGACTTTGCATTCCCAAAAAACTGGAATAAATTTTGATCAAAAAGCTGCATGAATCTCAAAAAATTACACTTCAGCCTGCATAAACAAGCCTTCACTTAGTTCCATAAATTGAAACACGAAAAAAATATTTGGGTTTCAGAAAAAGCGCTGCAGCGTAAATGTAAAAAAAAATTTTTTTTAAAAATCTAAAAAAAAAAAAGAAAATTCGCAAAAATTTTGGGGAAAACTAGAATTTGGATCAATCTTCAGAAAAGCAGGTTTCACCTTGGGAATTTTTCAAAGGGAGGGTTGGCCAGAATTTGGCTCAAATTTTTGGCAAAAATAAGGAGCAAATTTTTCACCAATTTACTATGTGTTTTTTGACAAATTTTAGATGCTCTGCGCCTCGTCGCAAAGTGGCATGGCCCATAAAAAAAGGGGGTGGTTTTAAAAGGAAAAGGGGGGGGGATTAAATGCGCAAAAAAAACGCCCGTTTGTCGCAGTTTCTGGGAAAAATGCCAACTTATAGTGGAACAAACTAGATAAACGTTTAAGTGCACCAGATTTATAACACTATGTAAATGGGCGCATTGTAAACTGTCTATTAAAGGGGATGTTAAACGGCGGGTTTTGGCCAAGGGTTTTTTTTTAGGGCTTCGCCGGGACCCCGGCCAAGACCTGTCGAACCTCCCGAAAACTCCGTTCCCACTCGGGTTTGCGGCGCGGCCGCTGGGCGTGGTCTGCCGGGGTGGGGCGTGGTTTGGGGCCGGGGCTTGCGCCGAGGGTTTCCCCCCAGCAAATTAATGAAAGGGGGGCAAAATTGCGGAGAGCTCTCCCACGCGTGGGTTTGGCCCCGGCCCCCCGAAGCCGCGACCAACCCTGGGGATGTGAATTTAAGCGGTTTCAATAGGAAAACCATTTTAATAAATGGCCGCGGAAAACCGGTCAAAACCCCAGCCAGAACCGCGCCCCAACCCGGGTGGGGAACATCCCCTAAGGGGTTAGACCTATTGATAAATCTGCCCCAATGTTTCTACAGAAGACTGTACTCCATAAAAGCTAATCCCCCCCACATAAGTGGCACAATTGCAATTCTTTTTTGCACATTGCATCCCACATATCATTTTTGGGTGCTTTTCCAATATATACCATGGTGCAGTCAATGGCAGCATTAAAAAGTGATCATGTTTCCACATGAAAAGCCCCATACAGCAGAGGGGGAAAATAAAAAAGTTGGGGCCTTGGAAGGTAGGGAGTAAAAAGCAGAAATCAAAAATCTGAAAAAAAATTGTGTCATTAGGGGTTAATGAAGTGTATAGGGATTAGCTACAATTCCACATACAGACTTTGGAGGAGGGTGGCGCTGTTTTTGGAAGAAAGCAGCTGTGTTTTTCTTATCCTGTACAACGCCTTTAACTATATGTACGATTGCTGTTGGGTGAAAAATCAGTCAACCAACTGCTATGTCCTGTGACTTCCCAAAAAAAACATAACATTTGATGCCTGGACAATAAAAAAACAGCGAGGAAGATATGCGACTTAAAAAAATTGTTGAACAGCCCAAAAATAGTCAAAAGTATCAGTATTCCACTGAAATATAGGGCCCAGTATGAAACTGTTAGTCTAAAAATCACTTTGTTGCCCCAAACAACCAATCAGGCGCCCCTCTATTTTAAATTTTGTGCTCTGGAAAAATAGACAGGGGCTCGATTGGTTGCTAGGGCAACAAAGTGAGTTTTAGACCTAGACCCCCCTTTTCATACATGTGGCCCTTAAAAGTTCCAAAAAAATTGGGGGCGATTTATGAAAAGTGTCTAAAAGAGAAACTGTCTTAGTTGTCTATAGCAACCAATCACAGAGCAAATTTCATTTTCCAAGTGGAGAATACAAAGTGAAAACTGCCTTGCGATTGGTTGCTAAGAGCAACTAAGACAGTTTCTGTTTTAGACACTTCTCATGAATCTCCCCCACTGTCTATATTGTCTTACTCCAAAGGCAAAAAGTTAATTATTAAAAGCAACTATGGATATCGATTTAAAAAAAAAAAAACCCCAAACCAAAAAATAAAACAACATAAAAATATTTTGGGAAAAGGAGACTTAACTTTAAGGGGGGAAATTTTGAAAACTGTCTTTGGGCTAAACTTTCTTTGTTGTTGATAGCAACCAATCAGGGGTCCCCCTTCCATTTTTTCGAGCACCATATGAAATTAAGGGGAGTTCTGATTGGGTTTCATGTGCAACAAAGAAATCTGGACCCTAGACAGTTTTTCATACATGAGACCCCTTTTTGGGGGCTGTATGAAAATTGTCTAGGTCAAAACTTCCTTTTTTGCCCTCAACCCCGTCAGAGCTTCCCTTTCATTATCCCCGAGCATAATGAAATGGGGAGGCGCTTGATTTGGTTTTCTATGGGCAAAAAAATGAATTTTAGACCAGACAGTTTTTATAGATGACACTTGGTCAGGGGGACATTCTGAGTTTTTTTGGAATGACTACAGATTATGTTTCTAATTTTCATCCCCTTTTATCTGAGACATGGATTTAAGATGACAACAAGAAGTGCTTCCCAAAGTACCCCAAATGGGGCTTTTGTAGTATTATTTGCTAGCACATGCCAATGCCAGCAAAATCTGAAAAGAATTCGGAGACGCACCAGATACAGATTTTATGTTCGTTCAGAAAACAGATGTTTCATTATATCGGATGTTCCATCTGTTCCCCAGAGTATATATTCAATGGACAATTAGTGAAACTGAGAACCTTCATTTTTCTTTCCTTCCAAAACATATTTAAATATTTGTTCTAAGGAAAACAGTCAACATGTCCAGAAATGAGCTCATCTTCCACTATCAACTCTTTTTCTATTGCAGTGTAGAATGGAAGCAAATGTTGCTATGGACAACAGCACGTCTGTATTTTACTTCTTAATATAACTGACCTTTTAGTTTAGCAAAGCAACACATTCTAGGCAAAATAAAATGCTAATGTCCAAGGTACCATATTCCAGTTAATTACAAATCTCATTGTTCTTTCTGTAATGCATGGTTAAAAGGGCTCTCACTGTTGGAGAAACGAACCAATAATTATGCTCTCTCAGCTCCAAATGATGTTATTCCCCTGATTTGAGTATGGATGGACCCTCTCTGAGGAATCAGGCTAATGATGCAGACGACATGGCTGGAGCCGAGAGACCATAATTATTGGTTCATTTCTCCAACAAGTAATGCTGGTCTGACTACTGTGACCCTTACCAATCCTTAGAATGAAGAGGTCGTGTAGCTGCTTCGCAGTGTTTCCCTACAAAATGGCTTTCCTAGTCAACCACTGTGCCAAGAACTGCAGCATAGCCCCTTAGGCCATGTTCACACGGGGTAAATTTGGGAGCCATTTCCCCGTGTATTGCGTTAATCGCGTCGAAATGCGCCCCAAATTTAGGTAATCCATAGCTCTAGGGATTACGCCTCTTTCCCCCCCAAAACAAAACGTTCGTTTTTGGAAGGGCACGGGAAGTTTAAAGTGACAGGGGCCCCAAATTTTTCGCCCCCGATTATCGCGCTGCAGTAATGCATTTTAAATTTGGGGCCCGGGGGGTTTGCTGGCCCCCCTGTTTTTGGGATTTTGGGTTGGGATCACCCAAAAAAATTCCCAAAAAAAAACCCCGGGGCGTACGTGGCGCATATTTTTAATGGCCAAAAATTATGCCTTTTTAAAACCCCCCTTTTGGTTAAAATTTTTTTAATTTTTTTTTTTTTTTTTAAGGGGTTTTTTTTTTTTGGAAAGTTTTTTTTTTTTTTCTTTTTTTTTTTGGCAACAATTGCTTGCAAGCGGAGGGCCGAAAGCGCCCCCTTTCCCGGGTAAGAACTAAACACAAATTGCTATCTTATTTCTCCAGATCAAAGGGTTTGCATGAGGGGACTTCCAAAATTTAGAATTGCCCTAGGGAAAAAATTCCTTGAAATATACCCAGGGGGTGAAAATTTGTACCCATAGAAAGAAATCGTTATGTAGCCCCCCAATTAGAAAATCTGTGTTGTGGCTACCCAAGCACGGGTTTTTTTTCCCTGGGGGTTTTCCCAAAAATTTAAAAAAACCAAATTGGTAAAAAATTTATAAAAACTTTTACTGTTTATTCTGTGGAAAAACTGTGTTGGTTTCCCCCAGGGGGCCATGTACTGCGTCGCTGGCTGCGTGCAAAAAAGAACGCGGCTTTTGGCGGGTCCGGCAAATTTTTAAAAATGAAATTGGATTTTGGGGGGGCCCTTTTTCAAATTGTGCAAAAAGGACCTATTTTAAAGTTTTCGGGAAACTTTTTTAGTTTTTAAAAAATTTTTTTGGACAAGGTCTATAACAATAGAAATCAAAAGAAACCTGAAAAATGTTAAATTTTCAATTGCCCAAAATTAATTTTGGCCCCTTTTAATAAATAAGAAAAAACCAAACCAGAAGGTGGCCCTCAATGACATTTGCCAGTTGTATCAGGGCTTGGCTTCTGTTGAGTTTTACCTAGTGGCTTTTAATAAAAGTCAAAATAATCAATGCTATAACCTTACGCAGGCTTAGACGTTCACTTACGTGTCTTTGCTAGGTTGGGATGCTGCATCAGATGTGCCGGGCCTGTGCCTCTAAAAGGGTTGACGGCAAAGGGAAACTTGCTTTTTTCCCGGGGGGAAGTGCCCACCCAAAGGGCCCGAACTTTTGGGGTCCTCCCGTGTCTCACCAAATTTAATTTGAACATTTTGCTATTTGAAAAAAGTTTACGGGTTTACGGGGGCTTGGTTTGAGAAAGAAATTGGGAAAAAAAAGGGGGGGGGGGGAAAAAATGAAGGGTTTTTTGCCCCCAAAATTCCAGATAAAAATTCCTTCCACTAAAAAAGGACTAAAGTTTTCCTAGAGCGGGAATGTCTGGAAAACCCTGATCCAGCTGTTTCGGGAAAAGTATTGTGGGAAATGTTCCCACTTTTCACGAAGTCATCCTAGTGTAAAATATTCAAGAGAAACAGTGTCTGGAGGCACACAGCAGTGCTCAGCTAAGCCAGTGATGATAGCTACTGTGTGACTGGCGTAGAAGTCTGAGAGAAGGTTATTTAATTTACCATTCACAAAAAGAACATTTTCACAGCATGAAATTGCTCACAAGTCAGGGATCCTTTCCAGTAGCTTCAGCCCCTTTGACATATGTCATCACGTGTAGAGGAGCTGTGACAGCACCCGAGACAGTCCCTTTAAGGAACCTCCGCCGGCTACATTGTAGCTATTTCAAGAGAAGTGGCAAGCCTCCTGCAAAGGCCTCCCCCTGCACCCAATCAGACAGGCGAAGAGGTGGGACCCAGCAAAAAGAGGCTCATCTACAGGCAATGGGAGGAAATGGAAATTGTTATCTTATTTCTGAGCCCCACACACCCACTGGATGTGTTTTATCATGTGCTCACAACCCTGCTTCAGACACCTGCCTCCTCTGATGAGAGCTTTCATTCTCACTAAGCCTAGCATACCACAGACTACTGCTGAGTTATAGCTGCAGCTTCTGCTGGATCACTGCACTGAATACCGGTGTCTGACAATGATTGCGTCTTGTGTTTATATTATATTGCTGCAAATAGAAGGATCATGAATTCTATATAACCCATAAAAAGTACGACGGTTCTAGGACAACAGGCCGACGTCACACCGATGAATCATATAAACTAATGTAGCTGAGAGAGGTGGGATGTGAGCAGACGGGCTTCTAATAATAGAAGAGAAAAAGAATACAGAATCATATCACAAGGGTTAATGTATCATAATGGCATACTCAGAAAAGTAGCCTGGATGTCTTATGACTTAGGCCTTCTCCCCACTGCACTGTTTTTCAGCCGGTCTTGCAGACGGTTTTAGTTTTTGAAAACCGGCTGACAAACTTTTACACGGACCTTAATGGAAAATCCGTGCAGCGGTCCCCACTGCACAGATTTTTTCGCCCGGCGATCTGAAAAACATAGAACATGTTCATTCTTCCGACCGGTTTTCGGGTGGAATATGAACATTTCAATGTGAAGGGGGAGGGTTTTTCTCCGCAAACCGCTGAGAAAAGCCCTCCCCCAGCGACTGTGTGCACGGCACGAAATCAGTGCAAATACCGGTCGGATAAACAGAATATGAACACCTCAATGGGAGGGGGGGTGCTCTTCTCCGCTCATCGCGGAGAAAAGCCCTCCCCCGTGGCCGTGGGGACGGGCGCATCCCCACGGCAGTGGACAAATACCGGCCGGTTTTGCGCCCGTCCCTCACTTTCTGAGCGATTTCATTGACTCCAATGTTAATTTTCAGTCTGGAAACCGGTCAGAAGAATGAACATGTTTTAAGTTTTTCGGACCGTGGGCAGTGTGAAAAATCCGCCCAGCAGAAAAACAGTTCAGTGTAGACTGCTGAACTGTTTTTCTATTGAAGTCTATGGGGGAGCGTTGCTTGCAGGTTTTCAGATGGTTTATAAAACCGCAAACCGTCTGAAAAACCCTTGCCGTGGGGACATGCCCTTAGTACAGATGCTGGAACTGGTCTTATCAACTAGTCGACAATGACTTCACATGCTACCACATCTGATAGAGAAGCTAGAACTAATGTCTCTAACTAGTCGACAATGACTTCACATGCTACCACATCTGAATGAGAAGCTAGAACTAATGTCTCTGACTAGTCGACAATGACGCTTGAACTGGTCTCTCCGACAAGTCGACAATGACTTTATTTGCTACTACATCTGATTAAGAAGCAGTCTATCTAGTGGTTGATGACTTTATATGCTACCACAACTGATACAGAAGCTAGAATTGGTCTTTCTGACTAGTCAATGATGACTTTATATGCTACCACATTTGTTACAGAAGCTATAACTGTTTTTTCCGTTCACACGGCAAAGACAAGATACTGATCAGATTTTCCGACCGGTATTTTGTTTTTTTTTTGGCACATAGGATGACGGCTTTTGTCCGTGGTTTGCGGATTAAAGCCGCCCCTTTCACACCTACATGTTCATGTTCTGCCCGAAAAAACGGTAAATTGAAAATGTTCTACGTTTAAAGGAATACCGGCGGTGTCAAAAAAACGTCCGGCGGAAAATCCATGCAGTGTTACGAGGCTAAGGCTATGTATGTTCACACGGCTTAAACTGAGGCGCATTTCGCCGCGTATTTCGCCGCATACTGCACTCAAATACGAGCGAAATGTTCCTCAGTCATTATGGTAATCCACAGTTCTCATAGAGAACTATGGATTACGCCTCCTCTCCCCGGGCGTACAATACGACGCGCGGGGAGATAAGTGACATGTCATTTATTCGCGGCGCTTACGCGCCGCGAGTAATGACGGTCTATGGAACTGGCTGGCTGCCGCCCCCCCTCATCTTAAGGCAATTCGTCTTACATCGCGAGGCGTTTATAAAGTGCCGGGACAAACTTTCGAACAGAAGTATGAACTTAATTTTGGTGCAGCACTACCTATGAGTTTCCAAAAGGATATTTTTCATACATCTGGGCCTGGGTCTCTGTAGTAGTGATTGGACAATGTCAGACTGTGCACGGACACACTACTAATGGATAACACCTAGCTGAAAACTACCCGTTGCTCCAAAAAAGTGTGCCATAGTGTGCAGGGACACACCCCTTAGGGTGAAACTGAAACTTACACCCATTTGACAGATTCAGTAATACATTTCTAGAAAGAACAGAGGAACAGCACAACACAGAGATATAAGAGAAGATGCTTCAGAATGGTTATTTCACAGGGAACAAACAGACAATGGCCATATGTGCTCTTTAAAAGAAATACTAATGGCCTGTAATGAGCTGATGATTATGAATGAAGGCATTTGTCAGTCTAATTTATGTAGGTAAAGATTTTGAGCTCCATATTTTTCAACATCAACTTTTTTCTATTATATGCAGATTGGTGAACAAGTTCCAATGTGTGCAGAAAGTGAATAAATAGTGAGGGGGAACAGATATTGTAGGAAAGGATATTGTTTGTTTTCCTGTATTTATTAAAGGGGCTGTCTCACCATGCTCTTTTATAGAGCCACAACCAGCTTAAGGCACCCACCTACTGGGTAGGCTATGGGTGGTCTTACGGCATTTATTGGCATGTCAGCTCTGCTGTTACAGAGACATGAATGCTGGAGGTGTGTAAATAGCAGTGCACAAGGCTACAGAGCTCTAAAGGATTAAGGTTTGTCAGTAAGTAATGTGAACAAGCTCTAATCTTTCAGATAAGGGACAGAGCATGAAGTGATGTCATATCCCAACCACTGCTGCAGTCTGTAAGAGCAGAGAGAGGTGGTCAGTAATTAGCGAAGCTTGCATGCAAAATCAGAAAATAATGTGTTCTAACTCTGAAGAGAGTCAAAATCAGAACATCAATGTATTTAATAGTCTTTATTTACTCAAAAACACAAACAAGGTCATACTTACAGCTCAATGGCTGGATTATAGACTGAACCCAGTAGGAGGCAACACAAGCTACTTGGAAACCATATAAAAGATGCAGATAACCAATGAGCAGAAGCTCACACACCTCTCCGCTGGGGGAGCAACTGAGTGATAAAAACTGCACATTGAATAAGTACCAGTTCACCCCAGTATGCAAAAAAAGCCACAGTATAATACAAGGGGAGACTGCACAAATGCAAAAATGTCAATAAGACAACTACTCACACGCCTTATACGTATGAAGGGGGTGTTTTTATTATTATTATTTATTTGAAAGCGCCATTGATTCCAGGGCTTTGTGTTTGCAGGTGTTTGCTGGTATTATAATTGCATATAGATAAGGTGATACAGAGGGTGTCACCATTTATACATATACATGTGGTTCACCATGCTGGCTTACAACCTATGACACCTCTACTATTTGATTGGGCGGGCTGACTAGCACTTTGAGTGTCCAACACAAAATACTAGCACCCTCTGCTGCCCAGTATTTAGGGCAAAAAATGACATACTAGAAAAATATCAAATATGAGGTATGTTGTTGTGGTTGTCTTCTGAGTTAGTAATGTCCCATTTTTCTGTAAATAGTCTTTATTTACCATTGCCTACATGTTTAAAGCTAATCAATTAAATGGGAATACGTGTAAGGTAAAATGGATACTGCCTATAATAGGCTACCACTGAAAAATATAAACTGAGGATGTAGCCAATAAGTAGGTAGTAGAGTGAGTGGTGAACCTATCTGTACAAACTTAAAGTGCTCCTCTAGATATAGAGGCTCATTGCCACCTTAAAATGAGAGTGCTTCCTACCGAGTATTCGGTTGCACGTAGGGAACTTAGCTAATGTATTTCACGGCTCACAATTACTGCTGAATTGCAGTCCACCAGAGCATGAAAGAGATTTGCTAGAGAAACATAGAAGAGGTGTTCTATGAAGATATTGGGGAACACAGTTCTTGCGCGGATGTCTGTTTAATCTCCTAAACAGGGTCAAGAACTCGGTAGAACAAATAACTCCTGTAACATTCAGTTTATTCCTAGCTATCATTAGTTGGCATCGTGCTTTTATTTTTTCCCCACTTTTGTTACACTAAGAGGAAATACTGTTAATTATTTACTACAGCACCATATTGCAAGCCTGAGTGTCTATATATCAAGTTTGTGACACCAGGTGACCTTTAATCCATAACACCTCAAGGCTCTACTCTTTTTGAACACAATTTCACTTTATAAGGCAGGGATACTTAACCTGTGGTCTGTCGAGAGATTGCACTAAGTCTGTATACTTGGATGGTTAGAAATTAAAACCACAATCTAGCGTTTTTATATATTTATAAAATTTAGCATTTCCTTAAAGGGGCATTCTCATCTCAGGCATTTATAGCATATCCACAGAATATGCCATAAATGTCTAAAAGGTGTGGGTTCCATCTCTCTGACCCACACCTATTTTGAAACTGGGCCCCAAATGTTTCAATGCCGAACAGATCAGTGTGTCTATGGAGTCATTTCAGGCTTCAAACATAAAGATATAAAATTTAAATTTTTTTTGTGATGAATCAACAACAAGTGGGACACAATTGTGAAGTGGAACAAAATGTATTGGATATTTTGAACTGCAGAGATCTACAGCTGAGGTGGGAGAGTCTGTCCATAGGACAACAATTAGTCGTACACTGCACAAATCTAACCTTTATGGAAGAGTGGCCAGAAGAAAGCCATTTCTCAAAGATATCCATACAAAGTCTTGTTTAAAGTTTGCCACAAGCCACCTGGGAGATACCAAACATGTGGAAGAAGGTGCTCTGCTCAGATGAAACCAAAATCCAACTTTTTGGCCACAATGCAAAACTATATGTTTGGCGTAAAAGCAACACCGCTCATCACCCTGAACACACCATCCCCACTGTCACACATGGTGGTGGCAGCATCATGTTTTGGGCCTGCTTTTCTTCAGATGGTTACAATTGATGGGAAAATGGATGGAGCCAAATACATGACCATTCTGGACAAAAACCTGTTGGAGTCTGCAAAAGACCTGAGACTGGGATGGATATTTATCTTCCAACAAGACAATGATCCCAAACATAAAGCAAAATCTACATTGCAATGGTTCACAAAAAATGTATCCAGGTGTTAGAATGGCCAAGTCACAGTCCAGACCTGGGAAACCAATCGAGGAATCTTGGAAAGAGCTGAAAACTGCTTTTTCACAAATCTCTCCATCCAACCTCACTGAGCTCCAGCTGTTCACAAACGCTCTCCATCCAACCTCACTGAGCTCCAGCTGTTCACAAACGCTCTTCATCCACTCACTGAGCTCCAGCTGTGCGCCAAGGAAGAATGGGTAAGAATTTCAGTCTCTCGATGTGCAAAACTGAGAGAGACATACCCCAAGTGACTTGCAGCTGTAATCGCAGCAAAAGGTGGTGCTACAAAGTATTAACTTAATGGGGCTGAATAAAATTGCATGCCCCACTTTTCAGTTTTTTATTTTTTACAAAAGTTTAAAATATCCAATAAATTTCATTCCACTTCACAATTGTTTCCCACTTGTTGTTGATTCTTCACAAAAAATGTTTTAATTTTATATCTTTATGTTTGAAGCCTGAAATGTGGCTAAAGGTTGAAAAGTTCAAGGGGGCCGAATACTTTAGCAAGGCACTAAGTGTGATTGGGTTTATTTGAAAGTCCCATAGACATAAATGGAAGAGAGCTGCGCAAGTGTGGCCTTCCCCTAGTTGTATGAGGTAGGCTTGTAGCAAGCCACAAGCTGGCCACAGAGAGGATTTTGCAAGATGGCAAAAACTTTTTTAAGTTATAAATGTAACCAACATTAGTTTTATCAGTACATACCACCATTCTAAACCACAGCTGTTATCATATCATGTTGTTGAAGGACTGTTGAAATGCTGAGGACCTACTTAAAATTGAAAGACATGGAGGGAGGGTTATCCATACTATTGTAAGATGCATCAGTTTGTGAGGTGGAGAAAATGGCACAAATTGCACCACATTTAATAACATGCCACCTGCATCATGCTAGTTTTTTTTTATCACCTTATGTCTTGTACATATACTGTATATACCAATATTCTGCTCCAAAAATACTGCATGTGTTTAATAAACCTGGCACCGTTTACAGTTGTTCCTAACCATCCCCTCGGCACTTCAAAACTGCTGACGCAGGTATGAAAAGTGACTAAAATGCATAACAAATTTGTAACATGCAATGTACTTCATTTTTTTGTGTGATCTGTGACAGAATTTTGCCTAGTACATTTTCCCTATAGTTTTGGGTCAATACGCTTTACCAGAACGGTAATAGGGCTTATGACGCATAAACATAATAAACTCATGTTACAGTTGCTGGGTAGATAATTCTAGACTTGTGTAATACCACTTATGGGCAAAAGGTGGAGATAGACAACAAACCATTATACGTTACAGTTTTGACTGCCAATAACCAATATGTGACTTCTGAGATTTTTGTGACCATAAAATGTATGTTTACCCCACTTACATTATCTTACTATTAACACTTCTGTTTGTAGAATCAACTGAACTAGTAATACACCAAGTCAAGTCAGAAGAAGACCATTCACATGTTCCATAAACTACAAAGTATCTATTTCTTACACAATGCTTTTATTTGTAATGACTTTGTGGGTTTGCACAGCAAATGACCATTATAAATACTCGGAATAGATAGGATTTTAACCGTAATTGCTATGTGTAAATAGACAAATTAGGAATTTAGTTCAGGAGCCTATCGCTTCTCTAGTGTAGCTGCCCACCCACTGTAGTATTAAGGAATGACGTTCCATTAAGGCCAGATAAAGAATAATAAAACTAAGGTGAAAACACAGTATATAAAATACAGAGAACTTCAATGAAGTAAATAACAACTATTTTGGCTATAGTGAGCTTAATTAACAAAATAAAATGACCTGGATAACCACTTGGGTTCAGTCTTGGCTGAAAACAGAAAACATATATTTATTACTAGTAGGTAGCGTGTCCAAGGACAGTGACTGCTATAGACTATGCACCCACCTAAGGGAAAAGTTCTTGAGTCAGTACAATGACAAAAATCCATCCTCTGCACTGCTTAGCACAGGGCATAGTGGATTGAGTTTGGATGAGAAGGCTTCCTTCTACTTCCCATAATTTGTACTGCCCGTTTTACAACACTTATATGTGGGCGCTAACTGTAAATGTAGCAAGAGATGTTCTCCGTTACATTAGTGAGTGGATGGCACAACAGTGTTCTCCCTTAACCCCTGCCCTCTGGCTGGTGAATGTGTCCTTTAAGGTAAAAACAATAAGCTGTCAAATCCTCCTGTTGGCCCACATACAGTGAAGGAAATAATTCTTTGATCTCTTGCTGATTGTGTAAGTTTGCCCACTGACAAAGACATGAACAGTCTATAATTTTAAGGGTAGGTTAATTTTAACACTGAGAGATAGAATTTCCCAAATAAAATCCAGAAAATAACATTGTAGAAATTCTATAAATGTATTTGCATTTTGCAGTGAGAAATAAGTATTTGATCCCTCTGTCAAACAAGACTTAATACTTGGTGGCAAAACCCTTGTTGGCAAGCACAGCAGTCAGACGTCTTTTGTAGCTAATAATGAGGTTTGCACACATGTCAGAAGGGATTTTGGTCCACTCCTCTTTGCAGATCATCTCTAAATCATTAAGATTTTCAGGCTGCCTCTTGGCAACTTGGAGCTTCAACTCCCTCCATAAGTTTTCTATGAGATTAAGGTCTGGAGACTGGCTGGGCCACTCCATGACCTTAATGTGCTTCTTTTTGAGCCACTCCTTTGTTGCCTTGGCTGTATGTTTTGGGACATTGTCTTGCTGGAAAAACCAGCCATGACCCATGGTCCTGGTGGAGGGAAGGAGGTTATCACTCAGGATTTTATGGTACATGGCTCCATCCATTCTCCCAGTGATGTGGTGTAGTACTGTGCCCTTAGAAGAGAAACACCTCAAAACATAATGTTTCCGCCTCCATGCTTGACAGTGGGAATGTTGTTCTTTGGGTCATAGGCAGCATTTCTCTTCCTCCAAACCCGGCGAGTTGAGTTAATGCCGAATAACTAAATTTTTGTCACATCTGACCACAGCACCTTCTCCCAATCACTCACAGAATGAATCATCTAGGTGTTCATTGGCAAACGTCAGACGGGCCTGCACATGTGCCTTCTTGAGCAGGGGGACATTGTGGGCACTGCAGGATTTAAACCATTATGGCGTAATGTGGTCCTAGCTGCTTTGAGATCATTAACAAGTTCCCCCCATGTAGTTTTAGGCTGATCTCTCACCTTCCTCATGATCAAGGATACCCCATGAGGTGAGATTTTGCATGGTGCCCCAGATCAATGTCAATTGACAGTCATTTTGTATTTCTTCCATTTTCTTACTATTGCACCAACAGTTGTCTCCTTCTCACCCAGCGTCTTACTTATGGTTTTCTAGCCCATTCCAGCTTTGTGCAGGTCTATGATCTTGTCCCTGACATCCTTAGAAAGCTCTTTGGTCTAGCCCATGTTGCAGAGGTTAGAGTCTGACTGATTAATTGAGTCCGTGGACAGGAGACTTTTATAAAAGTGACTATATAAGACAGCTGTCTTTAATGCAGTTAACGAGTTGATTAGGAGCATCTAACTGGTCTGTAGGGGCCAGAACTCTTAATGGTTGGTAGAGGATCAAATACTTATTTCTCTCAGAAAAATGCAAATAAATTTATGATTTATACAATGTGGTTTTCTGGATTTTAATTTGAATATTCTGTCTCTCAACATTAAAATGAACCTACCCTAAAAATTATAGATTGTTCATGTATTTGTCAGTGGGCAAACTTACACAATCAGCAAGGTATCAAATAATTATTTCCTTCACCATATATAAATGCCTTATTGTGTCAAGTGATCATCCAGCCACATGGCAGACGAATTTCAGTTACAAACCAACACACAAGAATGCACAGAAGATGTAGAGCACAACCACTCCCATGCTTGGTACCTCTCACATCATGCTGCACATTCCTTTAATGTGCTTTTATGTGGGCTTTGAATGCACAATAGTGGCCAGAAAGAGGTGTTGAAGCAGAAGCTCTCTTTAACTGCCCCCCCCCCCCCATCCTTCCACATCATGCTATACGTTCATGTACAGCGCTTTGCGGTGGGTGCTGACTGTTAGTGTAGCAGGAGCCTCTCTCTGCTAGATGGATGAATTGGTGATGCGGCCTAATTCTCCCTTAACCCCTATTCTCTGGCTGAAGGGGTAAACATAGGATTTTCAATTAAGGGTTTCCAACTTCGGCCTCATTTACATAATGTTTCCTGGCTCTGTTGCAGATATCTTGTACGACGAGTAAACAGACGTTGCAGTTTTCAACAAGTATATGTGGATTTTTCCGTTGATTCCAGAGAATTTCATGGTCAGAAAATGAGTCCCATTCATCATCATGAGATTTTGGATGCAGATGCGACACAAATCTTTTGTCCGCGTTTCTTGATGTGGAATATAGTGGAAGAATGAACAGCAGAGAAAATATCCATTGTGTAGACTACACAATGGGGATGATTTACTTCCAGTTTCAGACGAGTATTTCAAGTTGGAATCCATGTGGATTCCGACTTGAAATACTTGTTGTGTAGATGGACTCTTATTGTCTCACTCCAAATACTGAGGCAAAACCACGGGAAACTAAGGTCAGAAAAAACTTTTAATTAAGTTTTCTGACACATTTTTTCTTATAGCTGATTTCCCCTCTACCTAATATATAAGTCCCAGCTTTAAGAGGAATACAGCCCCCAACTAAAGGAGGAATACAGCCCCCAGCACTGACTTCAGAGCTGATTTGGCTCTGACATCCGGCTTTCCACCCCAGCTGCTTCACAATTTATGTGCCTCACATGCTCCCTTCTCTCTTACGTATAGGCCACTGCTGATAGTTCCTTTTGTCCACATATAGACTACTTATACCACCACCTATGGACTGCTGCTCATGGCCCTCTCCTCTCTTACATATAGACTGCAGCTGCTGGTTTCCTCTATCGCATAAAGACTGCTTATACCCCACCCCCATACCCATGAACTGCTGCTCATGGCCCTCTTATTTAGACTGCTGCACATATTTCACATAAACAGTGCTTCTGTGGCCAACTCACTGACCTCCCTGCTCCTGTTCTCACTGACCTCACAATCCTTTCTCCAATTACTACATCCATGGCTCCTCCTTCTCTGTGGGCGTTATGCAGTGTTGTGTAATTATACCTGTAGGACTATCATAATGACTATCATAATTACATCACAAAGGTCACATCAAGACCTATTACTCCTACAGTGCAGGCGGCAATGGAGAGCTTTCTGGAGTTTTGCTGCAATTTGTGAAAATTCACTGAAATGCAGAATAATGTCTGCAACCCCCTGCTTTCCCTCCGCTCTCACTGACCTCCACACTTCTCAGCTGTGTCCGCATCAAGTGTCATGGCTGTTATTCAAAGTGTTAGCATGTCATGTAGTGATCCAAGGTGGAAGTATTTCTGCTACAAACTGACATAGGACATGCTAAGGCATTTCTGTATATACAGTTGAAATCATGAAATCAGAATAAACCTTATCTGTTTTAGATCAATTAGGATTACCAAAATTATTTATATTTGCCAAATGCCAGAATGATATGAGAGAGATCATTTAAGGCATTTCTATTACTTTCTGCAAAGTCAAACATTTACATACAGTAGGATTACTTTGCCTTTAAACTATTTGGGACAGCCCATATGATAATGTCATGCCCTTGGAAGCTTCAGATTTATTGGCAACATCTGAGTTAATTAGAGACACACCCGTGGATGTATTGTAATTCACACCAGAAACACACTGCTTCTGTGTGTAACATCATGGAAAAGTCTAAAGAAATCAGCCAAGATATCAGGAAGAGAATTGTGGACTTGCAGAAGTCTGGATCATCCTTGGGTGCAATTTCCAGATACCTGAAGGTGCCTCATTCATCTGTACAAACAATTATGCACACGTATAAACAAGATGAGAATGTCCAGCCATCATACCACTCAGGAATGAGATGGGTTCAGTTTCTCAGAGATGAACGTGCTTTGATCCAACATGTGCATATCAACCCAAGAACAAAAGAAAAAGACCTTGTGAAGATGCTGGCGGAAGCTGGTAGGATTTTGTCATTATCCACAGTGAAACGAGTACTGTATCAACATGGGCTGAAAGGCCACTCTGCCAGGAAGAAGCCATTACTTCAAAAGAAAGATATAAAAGCCAGATTAATGTTTGCAAACACACACAGGAACAAAGACCTACATTTTGGGAGACATGTCCTGTGGTTTGACAAAAATAAAATTTTGGCCATAGTTATCATCGTTATGTTTGGAGAAAAAAGGGAGAAGCTTGGAAGCCTAAGAACACCATCCCAACTTTGAAACACGGGGGTGGCATCATGTTGTGGGGCTGTTTTGCTGCAGGAGGGACTGGTACACGTCACAAAATAGATGACATCATGAGGAAAAAAGATTATGTGGCAATACAGTCATGACTTTAGTCAGTCCGTGCAACATCCTTTAAGTGCTAATCCTTAAGTGTATGCAGCATTAATACCAGCATTGAAACCAGAAGTGAACCAAAAGGTAACCAAGACCCTTTCCAGCTCCTCACTCAAACAGCACCCAATATGCACCTCTCTGCCACAATTATCACTGCCTGCCTAATCATCAAACTCCTTGTCTCCCCTCAGACACCCACGCTGGGCAATGGATTCCATACCTCCCCTTCTGTCTTACCCTCACACCTGACCTCCACTCTTCACCTCTTCCACAACATTAAGACCTTTCTCAAAAAACCCACACAACTACCTTTTCCTCTATCCCACACACACCTCCTCACTCTCTACCTGCTTCTCCTCGCTGCCGGGGACATATCTCCCAATCCAGGACCCTCTCAGCGCATCCCCACTGTGGTTTCAGGATCCCCTAAAAGACCAAGCAGCACACACTTTATCAACCACACAAACCTCAAAACCATCCCCTTCACACCTGCAGCACCCATCCCCATGTCTGGAGCCCTCTGGAATGCACGTTCTGTGTGCAACAAGCTTCCCTTCATCCACGACCTCTTCATCTCACGCAATCTCACCTTCCTTGGATTAACAGAAACTTGGCTGACACCCTCTGACACAACTTCCCCCGCTGCACTCTCCTATGGTGGGCTCCAGTTTACCCACACCCCCCGCCCTGGCAGTAAACATGGCGGAGGTGTCGGGCTTCTTCTGTCAGACACCTGTTCCTTTCTCTCCATTCCACCAGTACCTTCCCTCACCCTCCCCTCCTTCGAGGTGCATTCTGTCCGCATCTACTCCCCCTCCAACCTCCAAGTGGCTGTTGTCTACCGACCCCCAGGCCCTGCCACCACCTTCCTTGACCACTTCTCTTCCTGGCTCCTCCACTTTCTTTCCACCGACATCCCCACTATTATCATGGGAGATTTTAACATTCCAATCGATACACCCCACTCCACTACTAACAAACTCCTGTCACTCTCCTCTTCCTTCGGCCTCTCCCAGTGGACCTCTGGAGCCACTCACACAGACGGACACACACTGGACCTCATCTTCACCCGCCTTTGCCCCCTATCTAACCTCTCAAACTCTCCTCTCCCTATCTCTGACCACAATCTGCTCACCTTCTCCTCCATCACCACTCCACCTGCCCCTCCTGCACCAAATCTAGTACACCCACGCAGGAACCTACAAAACCTCGACCCTTGCACTCTCTCTGACTCTCTTGCACCTCTCTCTACCATATCCTCATTTGCTGATCCAGACGCAGCCACCACTTTCTACAACAACACAATCACTTCCACTCTTGATGCTGTCGCCCCTCTCACACACAACAGAACCCGCAAAATGAACAGACAACCCTGGCACACAGACTCCACCAAACAGCTGAGGCGAGCTTCCAGAGTTGCCGAACGCCGCTGGAAGAAAACCCGCTCCACCACTGACTTCACCTCATATAAAGAATCACTGCACACATTCAAATCCGCACTCACCTCAGCCAAACAAGACTATTTCACCACTCTCATATCCTCCCTGTCCCACAACCCCAGACAACTTTTTAACACCTTCAACTCTCTCCTGCGTCCACCAGCACCCCCTCCCCCATCTCTCCTCTTAGCAGATGATTTTGCAACTCACTTCCATAATAAAATAAATCTCATCAGACAAAGCTTCACCCTACAGCCCCCTCAGCCTACCTCTATTCCTGCAGTGTCCCCACAGCCCACCTCTGCACCTGCTCATGACTATTCCCCTCTAACTCGCCTCTCACCGGTCACTCCCGACAAGCTCTCCTCTTTATTGTCCAAATCGAACCTCACCACCTGTAGTCTTGACCCACTGCCATCTCACCTCATCCCTGACCTTAGTGCTGTTATCATCCCAGCCCTCACCCACCTCTTCAATCTATCACTAACCTCTGGCATCTTCCCTTCCTCATTTAAACATGCGACCATCACCCCCATCCTAAAGAAACCATCTCTTGACCCCTCCTCATTGTCCAACTATCGTCCCATCTCACTGCTTCCATTCGCCTCTAAACTCCTTGAGCAGCACGTCCATCTTCAACTTTCCTCCCATCTCTCCACCAACTCTCTCCTTGACCCTCTCCAATCGGGCTTCCGTCCCCACCACTCTACTGAAACCGCCCTAACCAAAGTCACCAACGACCTAGCAACTGCCAAAGCCTCACGCCACTACTCTGTGCTTCTCCTCCTAGACCTGTCCTCTGCCTTTGACACTGTCGACCATTCACTCCTGCTTCAAATCCTCTCCTCCCTCGGCATCACGGACTTGGCCCTTTCCTGGATCTCCTCCTACCTCACTGATCGGACTTTCAGCGTCTCTCATTCTCGCTCCACCTCCTCCCCCCGGCCTCTCTCTGTTGGTGTCCCCCAGGGGTCTGTCCTGGGTCCACTACTCTTTTCTATCTACACCCTTGGCCTCGGTCAGCTCATAGCCTCACACGGCTTTCAATACCACCTATATGCTGATGACACCCAACTCTACATCTCCGGCCCAGATGTCACCTCTCTTCTCTCCCGGATCCCTGACTGTCTATCGTCCATTTCCTCCTTCTTCTCCTCCCGTCTCCTAAAACTAAACGTGGAGAAAACTGAATTCATTATCTTCCCACCATCCCACTCCATCTCTCCACCCGATCTCTCTATCACTGTTAATGGCTACACTCTCTCACCAGCACCACAGGTCCGCTGCCTTGGGATAACCTTTGATTCCAATCTGTCCTTCAAACCGCACATCCATACCCTCACCTCTGCCTGTCACCTTCACCTAAAAAATATCTCCCGAATCCGCTCATTTCTTAACTCTGAAAGCACAAAAATGCTGGTCCATGCCCTCGTCATCTCCCGCCTTGACTACTGCAACATCCTCCTCTGTGGCCTCCCAGCTAGCACCCTCGCTCCCCTCCAAACCATCCTTAACTCTGCTGCCCGTCTGATTCACCTCTCTCCTCGCTACTCCCCTGCCTCTCCCCTCTGCCGATCCCTTCACTGGCTACCCATTGCCCAGCGAATCCAGTTCAAGCTAGCAACTTTGACCTACAAGGCTCTACATAACCTCTCCCCTTCATATATCTCTGCCTTAATCTCTAAATACCTCCCTCACGCAACCTCCGCTCCTCACAGGACCTTCTCTCTGCTCTCCTCTTATCACCTCCTCACATAACCGTCTCCAAGACTTCTCCCGTGCTTCCCCCACAATTTGGAACCCACTGCCCCAACACCTCAGACTCTCCCCCTCTCTCACCGGCTTCAAACGTAACCTGAAAACCTACCTCTTCAGGATTGCCTATAACCAACACTAACCGTGTTGCACTCCTCCACCCCAACAAACATGTCTGCCCCTCACCTTCTGTCTCTTCACCCCTTCCCTGTAGACTGTAAGCCCTCGCGGGCAGGGACCTCTCTCCCTCTGTACCAGTGGTTAATCACTTATTGTCACTTTGTAATTGTCTGACCAATGTTATTTATGTACCCGCCTGAAATGTACAGCGCCCTGGAATCAAGGGCGCTCCAAAATAAATGATAATAGTAATAATAATAATAATACTGAAGCAGCATCTCAAGACATCAGCCAAGAAGTTAAAGCTTGGGTGGAAATGGGCCTTCCAAATGGAGAATGACCCGAACCATACTGCCAAACTGGTTGCAAAGTGGCTTAAGGATAACCAAGTCAATGTTTTGGAGTGGCCATCACAAAGCCCTGATCTCAATCCTATTGAAAATGTATGGATAAAGCTGAAAAGGCAGGTGTGAGCAAGACGACCTACAAACATGGCTCAGCTACACCAGTTCTGTCAGGAGGAATGGGCCAAAATTCCTACCAACTATTGTGAGAAGCTTGTGGAAGGATATGCATAACGTTTGACCTAGGTCTTACAGTTTAAGGGCAATGCTACCAAATACTAATGAAATGTATATAAACTTTTGACCTTGCAGAAAGTAATAAAGATGCCTTAAAAAATTCTCTTTCATTATTCTGGCATTTGGCAAATATAAATAATTTTGGTAATCCTAATAGACATAAAACAGGTAAGGTTTATTCTGATTTCATGTCAGATAGTAAGAAAAACATGCTTATGTGTCTTTTTATATAGTTTATTGTGAGCTTTAGCGGCTCTGGGATCGTGACGCACGTGTTTCTTCAGGCAGAGACAGAGACGGAATTCAGGTGTAAAAATACAGGGCCTCTGTATTTTTATTGTAGCAGCAACACAAAATAAGTGCAAGACATGCACAACATAAAGCAAAACAAAAACCTGCTCGTCTGGGCTCTAACTAACAGAGTTAGACTTACTAACACCTTGGTAGTAACGGAACAAAAACCAGGTAGCAGTCCTGCTGGTTCCCCAGCCTGTCTCCTCTCCAGACTTGAAGGTAGCCTGGGAAGTGTAACCACCCCTAGTCAGCTTACCTGCTGACTAATATATTCCAGGGAAATCCTGGAGGGGAACCATGGGGCGTGAGCACCCACCCTACTCTATGCTCACTCCCAATGAAAGGCCGACCCAGGAAATGGCTGGAAGCCATACTAACATATTAAACATATGTCGACAGTCTATACTGTCGACACCTATCTAACGTTGGCCTTTCATTCCCCTAAGGCTCCTTACCTTGGGGGCATGTGTCTGGACATTTGAAGATGCACGCAAGGACCCTGGCCGGGATGTATACTCCATTGTACACCCTTCCTGCTGTTGCCACCTTACATATCCCCCCCCCCCCTCTGCTTAGACCTTGTGCCCCGAGACTGTACACTCTCGATAACTCATCTGCGTTTGCTTGCTGGGACCCAGGACGGTGTTCCACACAGAACTTAAAGTCCCGTTGGGCCAGGAACCATCGAGTTACCCTCGCGTTCTTCCCTTTATTTTGGGACATCTACTTTAGCGGGGGTGATCTGTGATCACCCTAAATTGTCTTCCTACCAGGTAATATCTAAGGGACTCGATTGCCCACTTCAGGGCCAGACATTCCCTCTCCACAATGGAGTAATTTTTTTCTGCTGCCGACAGCTTCCGGCTGAGGTACCCGACGGGGTGCTGTTCCCCATTAACCCTTTGGGACAAGACGGCTCCTAAGCCTATTTCTGAGGCATCCGTCTGTACCAGGAACTGCTCCCTAAAGCTAGGGGTGATCAGTACAGGCCTCTTACATAGAACCTCCTTGAGTCTTTGGAAGGCTTGTTCGGCCTCCGGATTCCACTTTACCATGGTGGACTTCGCTCCCTTAGTGAGGTCTGTAAGAGGGGCAGCTATTGTGGCAAAGAATGGCACAAACCTCCTGTAATAGCCTGCAATGCCCAGGAAGGCTCTAACCTGTTTCTTGGACACGGGTTGAGGCCAATTCTGAATGGCTTCGAGCTTGTCTACCTGGGGTTTGATGAACCCTCGGCCGATGTTGTAGCCGACTCTAGCCCTATCGCACATTTCTGAGGATTGGCTGTTAGCCTGGCGGCCCCTATCTCGTCTTGGACCGCTTGCACTTTAGCCAGATGGGAATCCCAATCGGCGCTGTAGATTACCACATCATCCAGGTATGCGGCTGCGTAGTCTTTAAGCGGCTGCAGGATGATGTCCATTAACCTCTGAAAGGTTGCAGGAGCCCCATGTAAACCAAAGGGAAGGAACACATACTGGAAGTGTCCCTCTGGGGTGGAAAATGTCATTTTCTCCTTGGCCTGACCTGTGAGGGGAACCTGCCAATACCCTTTGGTGAGGTCTAAGGTGGTCATATACCTCGCAGGCCCCAACCTCTCGATCAGCTCATAGGCATCGAATTTGGAGACTTCATTCAACTTGCGGAAATCATTACAAAACCGCAAGCTACCGTCTGGTTTTGGAATAATCACGATGGGGCTCGACCACCCACTTTGGGACTTCTCTATAACCCCTAGGGCTAGCATTTTCCTCACTTCTTCCGAAATGGCTTGCCTCTGGGCTTCTGGCTCCCTGTACGGTCTCAACCGTACCTTTTGACCTGGCTCGGTGACAATGTCATGTTTGATGACGTCTGTCCGGCCAGGCAGTTCAGAGAAGACCCCTCGGTTCCTCTGTAGGAATTCCCTGACCTCCTGCCTCTGGACCTCTGACAAGGACTCCACGATATGGACAGGGGGTAACCCCTTGTTTGGGACCTCCCTGACTCCCCTTGCAGCCACCAGACTTTCTCGGTCCTTCCAGATATACCATGTTAACCTCGTCAAAGGTTAACATGGTATATCTGGAAGGTTTTTCTTTTCCCTGGCTGGAAAACCTTATAGTTCACCTCACTCACCCGTTCGCAGATCTCATAGGGGCCTTGCCATTTGGCTAGAAATTTACTTTCTACAGTTGGGACAAGTACGAGCACCCTGTCCCCGGGCTGAAAGGATCGGACCCTTGCGGTCCTGTTGTAAACCCGGGCCTGGGCTTCCTGGGCTATATGCTCGATGACACTCCTGTAAGGGGTTTCCTCTTGCTCCCAGGTTTCTCTGGCTATGTCCAGGAGCCCTCGGGGGTGTCTCCCGTATATCAGAACCTCGTGGATGCCTGTGGGACTTCCCGGATGGCGAACATAAGATAGGGCAACAGGTGGTCCCAATCCCTACCATCCTTGTCCACCACCTTTTTTAACATCCCTTTTAAGGTCTTATTAAAGCGCTCGACCAGACCATCGGTCTGGGGATGGTACACGGAGGTGCGCAGGTGGGTAATTTTTAGCAGGCGGCACAGCTCTTTGGTCACCTTGGACATAAATGGGGTGCCCTGATCGGTCAGGATCTCCTTGGGGATCCCTGTACGGGTGAATAGCTGAAACAGCTCCCTAGCTATCCCTTTTGAGGAGGTGTTTCTGAGGGGTATAGCCTCGGGGTAGCGGGTGGCATAATCCAGTACGACTAGGATATGCTGGTGCCCTCTGGCCGATTTAGGGAGGGGACCGACCAGATCCATGCCAATCCGCTCAAATGGCACCTCTATAATGGGCAGAGGAACCAATGGACTCCGGAAATGGGGTCTAGGGGCGTGGACCTGACACTCCGGACAGGACTGACAGAACTCTTCCACTGCCTTATAGATGCCGGGCCAGTAGAAGTTCCGCTCCACCCGCTCCCTAGTTTTCTCCGCCCCCAAGTGTCCCCCCAACACATGGGAATGTGCTAGTTCTAAGACCATACGGACATGCGTCCGGGGTACCACCAACTGCTCCACCACCTTTTTCACCCGGTACAATAAGTTATCCCGTATGGCGAAGTGAGGGTAGACCAACTCCTCCCCTGGTTCCTGTGGTCTCCCATCAATGACCTTTACGCTTTTCCAAGCGTTACCCAGGTTAGGGTCCCTCACTTGCTCTGTGCCAAAATTCCCTCTCGAGACTGGCAAGGAGGAGAGTTCTAACTCAGAGGGGGTCTCCTCTGGGTCTCCAGCCAGGACCAATAAGGGAAAAGGCACAGGTTCGATATTATCACTTGTTTGACACACGTTATTTACAGGAGGTACATCATCATACATTTTCTGAGCTTTATTTCCCCACAGATCCCAAAACAAACGGAAGTCACAGCCAATAACTGCGCTGTGAGGTAAATTGGTCACAACAGCCACCTCATGTTGTGTGACTCCACAGGCAGTCTCTATTGCCAGTATGGCAGTGGGGTAGTCCCTGGTGTCCTCATGGATACAAACTACCCCTATCCGGCGTGAGAGTAGTTGGTCCGGGCTCACAAGTCGGGCTTGCACAAGGGTCACTAAGCAGGAGGACCTGCATCGAATGTCCGTTAATGGTAACAGGGCACTCTCGTCGGTCCTTCCCAGCAGCAACCCGAGTAGAATACAATGGCTGTGCAAACCAGAAGGTACGCCTCTCCAACCCACATTCCATGGGTTCCTCCCTACCCGGGCAACCCGGGACTACATGTCCTAGTCCTTGGCACCGCCAGCAGACTACGGGGTCCCGGGCCTTAGAAACAGGGCCAGTTTTGGGGTGGGTGGCCTCTCCCCCCTTCCATATAACCGTGACCCCCCTTTTGGGACAGGAGCAGTCTTACCGCGGGTGGTGGTCTGCGGATTCCCCGGGGTATGTAGGACTTGCAGGAACTCCTCAGTGGTGCTGTATCGCTCCACAACTGCGACCAGTTCGTCCACGCTTTTGGGGTCGGTGTACCCCACGCACCGCTGGAGCTTGATGGGAAGGGCCCACACAAAACGGTCACAGACCACCCGCTCGACCACCTGGGCAGGTGTGTGAGTCTCCGGCTGTAGCCACTTGTTGGTAATGTGGAACAGGTCGTACATCTGTGACCTGGCGGGCTTGGTAGGATCAAACTCCCAGGCTTGTACTCTCTAGGCCCATACGGCCAGGGTGACCCCCAGTCGGGCCAGGATCTCCCCCCGCAGTTTGGTGTAGTCCTTGGCATCCTGGACACGCAGGTCGAAGTAGGCCTTCTGCAGTTCGCCTGTTAGGAAGGGAGCCAGGACATCCGCCCACTGGTCCACCGGCAGTTGCTCTCTCTCCGCTATCCGTTCAAAGGTCCCCAGGTAAGCCTCGATGTCGTCATCCGCGGACATCTTGCGCAGGGAACTTTGCACCACCTGGCGGGGTGTGGACTGCACACTTGTTGGCCCTTCTGGCTTCGCAGCCAAGGCCTGTAGCTGTTTCTGCAGCGTCTGGTTTACCTGTTGTTGCTCTTTCACCGTGGCTTGGTGGGTCTCGACTAGCAGGCGATTCGTCTGAGCTTGCGCCCGGATGGTCTCCTCGTGCGCTTTCTGCTGGCTTGCCGCCATCAGCTGGAGGTTAGCGTTGCCTTGGATTAGCTGCTTCACCAACTCGTCCATTTTGCCCGACTCTGCTGACTGTGCGGTAGCGGCTTTCACCCAGGACATACGTTTTCTTTCTGTTTTTCTCTGTCTCAGGAGAGTATTTTGCCCATTGCATCCTCCACCATATGTGAGCTTTAGCGGCTCTGGGATTGTGACGCATGTGTTTCTTCAGGCAGAGACAGGGACGGAATTCAGGTGTAAAAATACAGGGCCTCTGTATTTTTTTATTGTAGCAGAGACACAAAATAAGTGCAAGACACGCACAATATAAAACAAAACAAAAGCCTGCCCTTCTGGGCTCTAACTAGCAGAGTTAGACTTACTAACACCTTGGTAGTAACGGAACAAAAAACAGGTAGCAGTCCTGCTGGTTCTCTAGCTTGTCTTCTCTCCAGACTTGAAGGTAGCCTGGGAAGTGTAACCACCTCTAGTCAGCTTACCTGCTGACTTATATACTCCCGGGAAATCCCGGAGTGGACCCATGGGGAGTGAGCACCCACCCTGCTCTATGCTCACTCCCAATGAAAGGCCGACCCAGGAAATGGCTGGAAGCCATACTAACATATTAAACATATGTCGACAGTCTATACTGTCGACACCTATCTAACGTTGGCCTTTCATTCCCCCAAGGCTCCTTACCTTGGGGCATGTGTCTGGACATTTGAATGTGCACGCAAGGACCCTGGCCGGAATGTATACTCCATTGTACACCCTTCCTGCTGTTGCCACCTTACAGTATGTAAACTTCTGGTTTCAAATGTATATGTACAGTTGTGCTCAAAAGTTTACATACCCGGCAGAATTTTTTTTTTTTCAGAGTATATGAATGATAACACAAAAACTTTTTTCCACTCATGATTAGTGGTTGGGTGAAGCCATTTATTGTCAAATTACTGCATTTTCTCTTTTTTATTCTTAATAATAACCAAAAATATTCAAATGACCCTGATCAGAAGTTCACATACCCCAGTTCTTAATACCGTGTATTGCCCCCTCTAACATCAATGACAGTTTGAAGTCTTTTGTGGTAGTTGTGGATGAGGTTCTTTATTTTCTCAGGTGGTAAAGCTGCCCATTCTTCCTGGCAAAAATCCTCCAATTCCTGTAAATACCTGGGCTGTCTTGCATGAACTGTGCACTTGAGATCTTCCCAGAGTGGCTCAATGATATTGAGGTCAGGAGACTGAGATGGCCACTGCAGAACCTTCTCTTTGTTCTGCTGTAGCCAATGACAGGTTGACTTGGCCTTGTGTTTTAGATTGTTATCATGTTGGAACGTCCAAGTACATCCCATGCGCAGCTTCCGGGCTGATGAGTGCAAATTAGCCTCTAGTATTTGCTGATAACGTGCTGCATTCATCTTTCCTTCAACTTTGACCAGGTTTCCTGTGCCTTTGTAGCTCACACATCCCCAAAACATCAGCGATCCACCTCCGTGCTTTACAGTAGAAATGGTGTTCCTTTCATCATAGGCCTTGTTGACTTTTATGGTTGTGGCCAAAAAGTTTGATTTTGGTCTCATCACTCCAAATTACCTTGTTCCAGACGTTTTGAGGCTTGTATCTCTGCTGTTTCGCATATTGTAGGCGGGATACTTTGTGGCATTTGCGCAGTAATGGTTTTCTTCTGGCAATTCGACCATGCAGACCATTTTTCTTCAAGTGCCTCCTTATTGTGCATCTTGAAAAAGCCACACCGCTAGTGTGCTGTATTTCAGCTGATGCTATTTGCATCCCAAACAATTGTGGCTGAAATTTTTGTTGGTCTACCTGACCGTGGTTTGGTTTTTACAGAGCCCCTGATATTCCATTTGTTAATCACAGTTTGAACACTGCTGACTGACATTATCAATTCCTTGGATATCTTTTGTATCCCTTTCCTGTTTAATATAGTTCAACTACCTTTTCCCATAGATCCATTGACAATTCTATTGTTTTCCCCATGACTCACAATACAGAAAAGTCAGTGGCTGGATGAAAGATGCAAGAGTCTGTCTGGATCCCAGAAACTCACTCAGCTGTTATGCACACACACTGGTTACAAGCAAACAGGTCACAGGTGAGGATGTTACCTTTAGTAGCCATTCAAAACCATTTGTGTCAACTTCTGTGCATGTTATCATGCATGTTATATACTTTTGAGCACAACTTTATATTTACACTTTATATGCCTCTCTCAACTGTTGTATAATGTGTTAATCAATAATTGATTTTTGCCATGTTTACTGTGAAGATAATCAGTCATTAGGTGACAGGGAATAATATCTAACATGCTTAACAAATTATTCCATATGCATCAAGCTGCGTGCCACCTGAACATGTTTTGCAATCTAGTGGAATATTAACACTTATCAAGAAGAACAGTCCCTTACGGTTTTTTTGAGTGTTGGACTGAGGTCTCCAAAAGAAATAATTGTGGGGGCCCACTGTCTATCTATACAGAATGTGTTCATGTCCAATTTTGCTGTGCATGTCATTTCTTTGTAATCTCTATTTTTATTATTGCACACATAGGGCATAGTTTTTATATCTTTATACCTTAGACCCCATTCACATCAAGTTTTTGATCCCTGTTTAACATAAAATTCACTGAAAAGACTAGGTACACCATTTTAGCATCAAAAGCAAAATCACTGAAAAACCCTAAAATGTAACTTTTACTTATGATTCTTAAAATATGATGCTACAAAAATTGAGATACAAAACATCACAACAGCACACAAGAGTATCAGTTTTATGAAATAGGTTAATATTTTATTCTGTCTTGTATACATAAACACATGAAAAGACTCACTGACCCATTAAGTGACATTCACTGTATTCTTTAGAATCCAAAGGATAAAGGTTAACTACAATTCTCCCTGGGTCCAATATAACAAAAAATATCCTTACAAAAAACCTGACTAGCAGGGGAACCACCCAAAAAGAGTGCCTCCACTTCCACAACGACTGTCCCTATCACTAAATACTATGAATATACAACACGTATTTTCATAGTATTTATTGATAGAGACAGCAGTGGTGGAAGTGGAGGTGCCTTTTTTGGGGCGGTTCCCTTGCTAGTCCGTTTTTTGTATGGATATTTTTGTTCCATTGGACTCATTTAAACCAAAAGTGACTACAAAAGCACATAGCAATGGAGTAGCCAAAATGGATAAATACTTGACACATGTCCACGCAAGTATCCAGGTTTGCTGACCAAAAAGGATAGCCAAAGGAGATAAGCAGCCTATGAAAAAGTTCACCTAAGGATAAGGTGGGAGCATGATAGCTCAGTGCCAGAAGTATGTACAAGATTTCATTTTTGTAGCATCATATATATACATTTTAAGTTTTTTCAATGTTTGTGTTTAACAAACATTAAATGAAAATGTTTTAATGAGCAAAAATTAAGTATGCATCGAACATATGTGCATCCATGGATTCTATTTTGACAGAGAAAATGTATATGTCTTTCTAAACCTTTGTTACTAATAAACAATTTATTTCAACATTTATTTTCACTACTATATGCAAAAAAGTATCCATTTAACATATCAAATCCCAACGAGGACAACATCTGCAAGGAGTTTGTATGTTGTATGTGTGGGTTTTCTAAGAATGCTCCAGTTTTCCCAGCACTCCAAAAGAATACTGATCGGTTAAATCTGGAATTTAGATTGTGAGTGCTGCGGAATATAACAGTGCTATGTAAATGAATTAAAAAAAAGGAATGTAGTCAAAAGTATACACTTTTAAACTACATTTTCCTCATCATGGTCGATCCATCTGGTTATACATGTGAATGCCTTTTTAAACTACAGTATATCTATGTCACTTCGTGGATGGCAAAAACTTGATATGAGTGGAGCTTACTTTTCTTTTTTTATAATAATAGGCAGGCAACATACCAAAAGCATGCCAATCTTTTTAATATATTTTAGGGCATTTTTTATAATTTCCAAAAAAGAATGGTAAAGGGGCAAAAGGTAATTTTTTGTGTCAAATGCAAGCTAAGGCAATTGTGGTGTTGTGGGGTACATTGGAAAAAGTATGGTTTTCTAAATTTGGCGTTTCCAGGTGGACTAATATGTTAGGTTCTGTTTCTGAACTGATAGGGACTTGTATTATGAGCTCTTCCCAAATATACTTTTATCAGCTGAAAATCAGTCTGCACATTAAATAGCCAAAGTAAAAATAATATTTCCAATGTTTGCTCCATCAACAAACTATAGATTATCTGCATATCTATGGCTTGTCTGTAGGTCACACGTCACAGACTTTGATTTTCATCTTTCAAGCTCTAACCTCTTCTGCTTCCACAAGAACAATTGTGCTGTGTGATGGTAATTCATGTTCAAATTCAGTACCTTTACTGTACACTAGGAGGAGACTCTTACCAACTAAATTTCACAAATCTAATTTCTAAAAAATATTTTGCTTACTTCATTACCAGGGCAGTTTTATATTTAAATGTTCTTTTAGACACACCTCTGGTAGCCCCTGGTTCAGTCTGCCTCTGTGCACTTTCATAGCAGACGTTCACCTCTCACATCGGAGTCACATGGTTTTCCAGTTTTCATATCGCTTATTCACAATGCTGCCATTTGTCCTCTCACTATACACTTTTACCACAGCAGCACACGAACAGTTTACAAACTGCACAGTTTTAGAAATACCTCCACCCTCGGCCTGAAAGCCAATTATCATCCATTTTTGCATGTTTGATAAATTGCTCCTTCTACCCATGACAGCACCGAGGGATTAGTGTGCAGACAGTCAATTATACACCTTACATACCCTCCAAGCCAGCTCACGACTATTCATGAGCTATGCTGCCAACATGAAAAGCAGCAAATGGTCACAACAATATGACTTGACTTATGTTACCTATGTATCTTTTCATGCAATTAAAGGGGTTGTCTCACTACATTGATTGCTTTTTATGTTAAAGATCTTGCAAAAACAAGCCACTTTGCAATATATGTCCATTAACAGTGTCCTACCTATTCCTAGATATCGCCTCTTGTATGGGCTGCATCAGCTCCTCAGGTCGCAATAGCTACAGACCTGTTTGATCTCTCCTGATGGGCTGACAGCACTGGTTGCTATAGCTACAGACCTGGCTTATACTGCAGCCTAGTGGAAGTCAATAAACACACCCCTGAATTCAAAGTAAAACCAAGAAAACAGGACTGAGGTAAGATGAATCAATATAGTGAGACAACCCCTTTAACTATAATGTTGACTTCTTTACACTATTTTTTTTTTTTTTGCTCTTTCCATTTTGACATCACTCCCTCCTGTCTAAACAGTAAGGGAGATTATGTTCAAAATGTCTTTATTAGGTATCACAAAGTACAGTAAAATTACAAGCTATGAGGTACATTTTGCAAATTTACATCAATAGGTTCAACATTTGGGTACATTACAACTTGCATACTCCGTATTACCAATTTTCATTTTATACACTATTTTAATGTATGTGTACTTTCTTGAACTGTGGGTTTTTAGTTCTTAACACACCCCAATATGATGCTGTAGTTGCTTTTTATACAGAATAATAAGCAGTGATGTTACAGCTAAAAACACTACATAAATAAATGATAATGCACAAGTAATTTTAAAATTTAGGTATAATAAAGACAAATATAACTAAGGGAAATTCCCGCAGTGGTGTCACACAATGCCTACTACATTAAGTATTTTAAAATTATGGAAATTCCATAGATATATGTTACATTTCTGTGATAGATCACACAAAATATAACAATTTTAAATTGAATTATTTAACAAAATGTTTTTATGTCTCAGTATGTACATATGTTACATACTGGTTTTTGTGTCCCCTGGTATCCTTTTGATTTCCATTTAGAACATCCAGCTAATGTGTCCAGTGCTGGTAGAACCATATGCCCAGTATCCCAGTCCCACTACTTGGATCCTCGGATGGTGGAGGGATTCCTGCTACTGTGCATGTTAGCCAATAAGGCTATATCTACACAGCAATGTTAAAATGGCGTCCAAAATGTGACAGCATTTTAACATCGCTGGACTACTGTTTTTGGCGCAGGTTTACGCTAAAAACTGTGATCGGTTTTCGGATTTGCTGTAGGCCCTGTACATTGAATGTCCAGGAATCCAGCGGCAATCCGGCAGAAGATCTTGCAGGTTTGAAAACCTGCAGGAATCCGGTGGATTTCAAAACCGTCAAGAGACAATCTGTGCTGCGTAGACTACAGCATGGATTTTTTATTGCTGTCTATGGGGCACTGGTTACAGTCGAATTTTCAGTGGATTCTAAACACTGAATCTGCCGAAAATCCTTCCAAAAACCTGTGCTGTGTAGACATAGCCTAGGAAAAAGTGCAGTAAAAGCCGCTTCTTATCACCAGCGCTGAACACACTGGATGGAGATTTGAAGACTTAGGGCGACATGTATGATCGGGTTTTTCATCCTTTTCTGGCGTAAAATACACATAAGTGAGAAGTCTACGATGTCTAATGCGCCTAATGAATGAGTTAGGCACATTGTTCATAAGACTTGACACTTTGTAATGCGCCTAACATAAGGGGGCGTTCTGGGGGCGTGTCGCACCACACTCGTAAGATTAGACATAGACAGGCAGTCCCCGACTTACATCGTTCTGACTGACATAAGTCCCCTAGTTACAAACGGAGACTTATGGGGCGTGGCTGACATTCAACACTGAGTCACGCCCCATAATAACCAAGTGCCAGCATGCCACAGCTGCACATGAGATACAGAACGTTAGGTGAACTCTTCTAAAAAAAGGGCACAGGCAGCAAAACAAATGTAGAAACTGTTCCCTGCACTATCCAAAACTAAAAAATGTTTTTTCTGCTGGAACTACATTTAATAAATATACCTGTTCTGACTTACATACAAATTCAACTTAAGAACAAACCTACAGTCCCTATCCCGTATGTAACCCGGGGACTGCCTGTATATGAATGTGGTTCGGCAAAACCAGGCGCATTACTGCTCCGACAGGCAGATCTATTTCAATGTGGTCTGCCTGAGCCTGAGGAGACGAAGTGGAGCTGGGTTTGCTGCTAGGAAAAAAAATGTCCAATATTTCTCAACTTGCATCAGTACAATAATAAAAAGTTATTTATGATAATTACCGTATATACTCGAGTATAAGCCGACCCACCTACTTTTGCCACAAAAACCGGGAAAGCTTATTGACTCGAGTATAAGCCTAGGGTGAAAAATGCAGCGGCTACTGGTGAATTTTAAAAATAAAAATAGATACCAATAAAATTACATAGCCAGATATAGGCAGTTTATTGTCCCCCATTTGCAGATATAGGCTGGTATAGGCAGTTTAATTTCCCCCATAGGCAGTTATAGGCAGCTATATGTCCCCCATAGGCAGGTTATAGGCTGGTATAGGTCGTTATAGGCAGGTATAGGTCGTTATAGGCAGGTATAGGTCCCCCTAGGCAGGCTATAGGCATGGTATAGGCCCCCTAGGCAGGCTATAGGCATGGTATAGGTCACCCTAGGCAGGCTAAGGGCATGGTATAGGTCACCCTAGGCAGGCTATAGGCATGGTATAGGTCCCCTAGGCAGGTATAGGTCGTTATAGGTAGGTATAGGTCCCCCTAGGCAGGCTATAGGCAGGTATAGGCCCCATATGCAGGCTATAGGCAGTTATAGGTCCCCATACGCAGGCTATAGGCAGGGGATAGGTCCTCCAGGTAGGCTATAGGCAGGTATAGGTCCTCTAGGTAGGCTATAGGCAGGGTATAGGCAGGTATAGGTCCTATAGGTAGGCTGTAGGCAGGGTATAGGCAGGTATAGGTCCCTATAGGTAGGCTGTGGGCAAGGGTATAGGCAGGTATAGGTCGGCTGTAGGCAGGGATAGGCAGGTATAGGTCCTTTAGGTAGGCTGTAGGCAGGGTATAGGCAGGTATGGTCCCTATGTAGGCTATAGGCAGGGTTATAGGCAGGTATAGGTCCTATAGGTGCTGTGGGCAGGGTATAGGCAGGTATAGGTCCTATAGGTAGGCTGTAGGCAGGGTATAGGCAGGTATAGGTCCTATAGGTAGGCTGTAGGCAGGGTTTTAAAACAAAAAAAAAACACTTACCTGTCTCCCCGCTGCTCCGTCTCCCTCGCCGCTCCGCCTCCTCGCTGTCCGGCCTTCCGCGCGCTCTCCTCGGTCTTCCCGGCACAGGCGGGTGTGTCATCAGGCCGCGCCCCGCAGCGTGATGACACCGCTGCCTGTGCCGGAAAAAATCGGACGGCCGCGAGTTTGCGGCCGCCCGGAGTCCACTCGGTGCAGGGAGCGCTCGCCTCTCCTGCGCGCAGTGGTAAACCTCTTCACCTGTGTGCGCTCGGAGGAGTCGCGCACAGGGGGGGAGATCGCTGGACAGCGTCTGGGCCATCGCAGCGCCCAGAGGCTGGTCAGCTGTACTCGGCCTCAGCTAAAATGCGCTCCATGAGGAGTCGCATATAACTGAGCGTCCCTGTCGGCGCACGGGCCATCCCCAGCGCCCGAGTGCCGACAGTTTACTCGAGTATAAGCCGAGGGGGGATTTTTCAGCACATTTTTTGTGCTGAAAAACTCGGCTTATACTCGAGTATATACGGTATCAAACTACATACAATTAAATTATTTAAATGTAATAAAATATTATCATATACAATTAATATAAAATATATAATATCCCAAAAATATATCTCCTATAAAATGTATTTAAATGTAATAGAATCTGAAAATAATTTTACATTAAATAACCCCCTAATGCTGTTCAGATTTTTTAATTTTTACTGCATTAAATTTGAAATTTATTTTTGCTGCTCTCACCCTTTATTCTACATATACAAGAGCCAGCACAGCACAGGTATTGCTGGACCTGTGGTCCACCAAGCAAGATCAGTACCATAGTTTCTATTCACTGACATGTTATTCTAATGACTTTTATTTCCAACCTATCTATAGCCTTTATAAATACTACTAATGCGCCTAAGTTTCGTAATGCGCCTAACACACAGGCGAAGCACGTCGAACTTTAGACCTCATATATAATCACACCAAAACCACTTTCATACATTCAGGCGCATTATACACTGAAAACGAGACTTGACAACTCACTTTCAAGCGCCTTCCATCATACATGTCTCCCTTACAGCATGTCTCCACCGCACACATTCTCAGTCGTTTTTTTCAGTGTTTCTAGTTTTCTAAAATTGCTGAAAAACTACTGAAAACAGATCTCACAGACTTTAAGGGCATGCCCCCACGGCACAGGTTTTTTCCGGGTTTTTTTTAGGCCGGTTTGGGTTTTTTTTAGAAGCCGAAAAAAAACCCCAAAATGACACAATTTCTCTAGGAAAACCCGTGCAGCAGTTCCCCTCAAGGTTTTTTCCGTCCGGCGGTTTTGCCCCCCGCGGTCCGGCCGCAAAAATTGTGTTGCCGATTTTCCGTTTCCGGACGGAATGTGAAAACCAAGTGTAGGGTGAGAGCTTTTTTCCGCCCCCATCGGGAAAAAAGGGGGCCCCCCCCGCGGGTGGGGACGCCCAAAACAGGGCAATCCCGGCCCCCCAAAAACCGGCCCTGAAACGCCCCCAATAGTAAAAATGTTCTGTAGTCTCCCCCAAAAGTTTTTTTTCTGCTCGTTTTTGCTGCTGGTCATTTTTTTGAAACATGTTACAAAAAACGACTGAGCAGAGCAGAAAATCTGGTATTGGGGGTCTAGTAACCCAGACTTTTTTGGTGCATTTGTGCAGAAATCCATAGCCATTTATAATGCTGTGCATTTCTGCGAAAAAAGTGCCAAAAATTGCAAAACGCGCAAAAAAAGGGTCTTTTTTTATAACTGTTTTAAGGATTTGGTTTTCAGTGAGTTTTTTTTGTCCAATGCAGTGTGAACTACATAGGACAAAAGGACGCAAAGGAAAAAACCATTTCTAAAACCAAGACCTAAAAACTACTTTGAACGTCAGTTTTTTTGTCCAAAGCAGCGGGGTTTCTGACAAGTTTTTTGGGTGGTTTTCATTTTTTTGCCAATTTTTTGGGACTGTTTTTTGGGAGTTTTTTAAATTTTGCAAAATTCAAATTTTCCTTGTTAAGACATCGGGCAAAAAAAAAACCAGCACAAAAAAAGCAATAAAAAATTTTGTGGGACTACAAAAAACCTTTTTCGTTAAAATCTATGGGATCTTTTTTTAGTTGTTTTTTCAGTGGTTTTTAGAAATCAAAAAATGCTGAAAAAATTATTGAAAAACTGTGTTGTGGAGACATAGCCTTGATCAGAAGAACAGCAAGGGGCACCAGAATGAGTACGCAACAGCAAACTCCAGACATAAAAGCAATGAAAAAATATATTCTGGTTAAAAAAATATATTATTTTTTATAAAACAGAAAAATG